>JABYPW010000626.1:0-22797 GCA_016880775.1 Phymatotrichopsis omnivora | reverse complement strand
CCGCGGAACACCTCTCGCCACCGGGTGGGGGAACAAAAAAAAGAAAAAAGAAAAAAGAAAAAAGTGTTGGTTGAACACTGCGTAGAGTTCTATCTCAAGACAAAAATCGTCTCAAAATTTCACTGCGCCTTTTTATACACAACTTCACAGAAGCCAAAAAAAACAAAACAAAAAAAAAACAAAAAAAACGGGAGGATCATTACAATTCGCTCACAATCGTAAAATCATATGGAAGAAATGGGAAAAAAACTAAAGGCATTAACAAAAGTAAATACTGAGTAATGCAAGCCAACACCAACGAAAAGAAACAAGAAACGTTTCAACTGCCCCTTCACTCCAGGTTCCTCTATGTAACGTGAACGCAAACCTTTATGACAAAGAAAAAAGTGTGGGAAAAAAGAAATAAAAATAAAGGAATACCATAAAACATGTCTCCCTACAAACTGTCCCATTTTCAATGAAGAAAGACGAAAAATGTAATAAAATGGCTTGGAAAGGTAGGCAGGGAAAATCAATAAACCGCCCATGCTCGCCATGCGGAAAAACCATAAAAATACCAAAAGAAAAGCGGAACAAGAAATGCTCTACCCAGACGTCTCCGCCTCTTCCATATTCTTCGCATCTTCATCCGCTGCCGTCTCCCAATCATCCACAACATCCTCTTCCTTTTTTTTCTTCTGCACAGTCTCCACAGATTTCTCCCTCTGCATCGCCGTCGAAGATTCCCCACCACTTCCAAAAACCCCAAACCCATTATTAGTGCTAACCGGAGCCTGTCGTAATTTCATCGCAGAAGCAGCTTTCCGATTCACAACCAAAGACCATCTCTGATCCTCTCTGTTTGCAATCTGCCCATCCTTCCCAACCAAGCATAGTTCCACCGATTCTGCGAGGCCGTACGCTGCAACATGGCGCTTCAACTTGGAGCTGAGGCTTCCCAGCTCCGACTCCATTTTGTCCATTGCTAGGGAAGATGCTTTGGGTTCAAGCAACACATCTTCATCACCAGACCAGTTGACGTTGAAACGAAGCTGGGAATCTTTCAGCACGGGCTCCAATTCCTTTTCGACCTCCGGTGCGAGCATTCCTATGCGGATGTTTTGAAGGAGGATAGCATTAATGGGTTGGTTTCTCGGCTTTTTGAGTTGTTGGACAGCGACAGGAACTGCAGCTGGGGCAGCTGAAGTTCGGGTTACTAGGAACTCTCCCATTGTCTTTCTGGGTGCAGCCATGAAGCTCGATCCCTTCCGGATGACAACACTTCTGTATGGTTCTGGATCTTGAGATTCGCTCTCAAACCCATAATCCGCTGCCAGTAAATGGCAGAAAGCGCGCTGTGACTTCCTCATAGGCTGGAATTCATATCGCTTCGAATTCGGGTTGTCGGCGAAAGCTCTATACTTCTGTTCAAGTGCGGTTGCCCATTCCTTGTTCTTCACATAATATGCAATCGTTTCATCGCTATACGATGGGGTCGCTTCACGTTCCGGGTCCAAGGCGAGTGCTAGTGCAAGACGCCGACTGCGGCATTGATCGTTGCATTTCAGCTCTTTTCTGTTGCCGGTAGGGTTCGCCTTGGTAGCTCCGCATTTGATCTCTTGTTTCAGTCCTCTGCAGGCGCAAGTGAGTTGAACCTTCACAATACATGGCTTGTCTTCGGAGCACTGGAAGGGCGCATGACAAAAATCCATACAAGGGTGTCCACAGCTGGGTTTCGCCTTTCCACACAGCTGCTTGCAGGGCTCATCACATGCACCATCGTGACAGCTCTTGCGACACGTATGGGAACCACACGATAGCTTCTTGCCACATTCCATCCCGCAAGATACAACCTTGCTCCAGCAAGGAATGAGTTTACAAATTTTTTTTCCGCAAATGCACGGCTTTTCGGTGAGATAAGCACATTGCGGGCAACTTTCCTCATCGGTGTGACAGTTGTGGGGAACTGCTGGATGTCCACATTCTTTCGGCCTCATACACGGATAATCGCAAGGTGGAGGTTTGGTTCCGCATGGAACTGGCGGCTGAATCGCAGTTCGGCCGCAATTGCAGAATAGCTCTTCAAAACTAGCTTCCAAGCAAGTTCCACATGGTCCACGATGGCAAAGCATTGGACAATTGTGAAGACCACATTTCAGGAGTTTTCCGCAAGATTTCGTGCAAATATGTTCCGGTTCGAATCCATCGTCGGTTTGTGAGCCAGATGTCGCCGAACTGAAAGGCTTCGTCTTTCTCTTTGATGAAGCCAAGCGTTCCTGGGCCTTCCGATCGCCAGCACAACACTTCTCGCCACACTCGTGACGGCCGCAGTTCAAAGCAACTTTGCAACTGCGCATGCATTGTGGCGGCTCACATTCCTCCCCTTGGTGGCAGTTACTGATGGCTAGAGTCCTACCACAACGACAAGCAATCTCAACCTTCTGCTCGCATATCCCACATTCATCATCGTGACAAGTTTCAGTGCACTTATGACCACATTTCAGAGTCTTGCCGCAAACCTTGCCACAGGTAGGAATTGGGTCTTCGCAGCTCTCTCGGGGGGAGGAAAGAATTTCATCCAGTCTTGTCTTCCCGCAAGGACAATGCGTGATAACGTCTGGTGAAAATTTGCAATGAACTGGGGTGCTGTCTCGAGGATGGCATCCTTTTTGACAGCGGTGTTTGCCGCAATCGAAATATCTAATGGTCGTTAGGATTAAAAATTGAATTAATGGACGTATCAAAAAGGGAAACGAACCTGCCACAAACTCTCTCGCATGCCAAGTACCCTTCCCATATCTCAGAACCATGTTCGTCTTGAATTGTACTGATCTTGGGCTCCTGCTTGTCACAACACTTAACTTCCTTAATCTCACGCCCACAAAAGCACCTCAAGCTTTCCAACTCCTCACAAACACCACAAAGTCCGGGATGACACGGTTTATTGCAAGTATGATCCCCGCAAGGCATAAAGTCGCCACAGACGTGCCCGCAACTCCAACCATTTTCGTAGTTGGTGTCTGCACATTTTCGCTGTGAAGTCTCCTTTCCGCAGAAGCAGGATTGTTGGGGACCAAGAGCTGCGCAAGGCTGGCATGGTCCGGCGTGACATTGTAGGTCACATGCATGGGGACAGTTTTTGGGCGAGGATCTCTTTTTACCGCAAGTTTGTCCGCAGCTAGAGACGCATATTAGTATATACTGGAAAAAGGAGGTGAAAAATAAATAAATAAATAAATAAATAAATAAACATCTAAAATCGAACAAACCTATGAGGTGGAAGATATTTAGTTATCTCAGGGTGAACCGTCTTTCCGCACCAGCAGGTGTACATTTCCGGAATCTCTTCGTCAGGTTTGTTACATCCTGGACACCGCCAAGTTCTTTTTGGCACCTCCCCTTCGGGCGCCGTGATGGGTCTCGTAGGAGGTTGTTCCAAACCCTGTTTTGCCCACTTTTGGATACATGCTATATGGAACACCGCCCAACAGCACTTGCAATTCCAAACTTTACTCCGCCTATTAAGTCCACCATAACAAACCATGCACTCATATTCACCACTGGAAAGCTCCTTATGAATCCTGCTGATCATATCGTCTGGATGGGTGTTGGTGTGAGGTCTCATATGTTTTATGACAGGAAATTGCTTACTTTCGAATTTACCGTATCTGGATTCGAGGGTCGGTGGTCCTCTGTTTCTCCCATTGAACCCTCCGCGACCATTGAATCCTCCACGGCCAGTTTGTGGGCGGCTAGGGCCGGCTTGCTGATTCTGCCCACTCCTGCTGGACTCGCCGGTGCTAGTGAGAACGTTTGGTTGCTGGAAAACGGCTCCTATTTGTTTTCCAGGCTCGAAAGCAGCAGCTTCAGGTCTCAATGAACTCCCAGTGCCAGTAGGCCCTGCTTCACCAGAAGCATCTCCAGTCAACTGTCCTCCAAATGGCCTTGCTGCTGGAATACGACTCTGTTTGCGCCGATCTCCATCGGGTGTTGCGGCACGCGAGCTTTGTGCCGAACTCGATTCGGCTCCATTTGCGGTCAATTGGTTTCCGAAACGCTTAGGAGGGGGACCGCGACGCTGATTAGGAACTATGCCTCCGGGAGCTTCACCAAGGACATGGCTTCCAGCTGGGAGGTTAGGCGGCGGCATGCTATCGTGCTGCCGTTGCTGAGATTGTGGTTGAGGCCGCGTTCGTGCTTGAGAGGAATCACCTTGATTGCCACCTTTACCCCTGCCTCTCCAGCGATACCGTGAACGCTTCGCTGAGTCTGCCGGAGGGTTCTCTTCCGACATCGGCTGGCCCTCGCCAGAGTCCAACTTGGAGGAACCAGCACGAGCGTCTCCCCAATTATCATAAGACGAGGCAGCCGGAGGATCTGCGGGGCAAGACCTATCTCGTTTTGAGAATTCGGCTAAGGCATTCGGATCTGAGTTGTACTGCACCGGCCTGCGCTGCTGCTGTGACCGAGGATCATCCGAATCCGTCGCACTATGTCCATCGGTACTCGCCTGTCGAGGTGTGGGCTCCTTTCCCTTTCCCTTATCCATTGCAATACGCGGCACTTGTGAAGAACCTTCTCCGCTCTCGTTCTGCTGTCCACTCCCGTTATCTGCCTTCTCTTTTCTCTTCGGATGTCTATCGTATCGTCGGCGGCGATTTCTTCGAGCTCCGGACGACTGACTCTGGGGATTACTGGGATCAAGCGGTGGAGAGGTGGGTGCCAAAGCTCCGTTGACAGCCGCCATGTTTCCCGAAGGTATTTTATAGGCTGTAGCGATATTGTTCGTCTCCAATATGCAGATGCCTAAACTTCAAGCAAACAAAAGGTTATGTGCAATAATGTCGCGATGAGTGTCGAAGACGCCCCGCCTTCCTGTGCACAGATAAGACTGAAACAGGGTTGTAGTGACTTGTGAAGGGGCCTTGCTGCTGCTGACAACAAGGGGACAAACGGAGAAGATTGGCAGCTGTCCGTTCTCGTTGGTGGAGTAGGAGTAAAGAAGAGGAAAGTGAAGAGTCCGTTATAAACGGGACCTGGAGGCGAAACGTAAGACGAGCCAAGGCGCGCTAAGAGCTCTGGTTGAGTTGAGGCTGTGGCGGCGACCTTATAGCTAGCGGAGATATGACACATAACTAATACATGTACATATACATACTTCTTCCGCCTCGTTTTTCTTTTCTTTCCTTTCTCCGGGATAAATAATGCTGTTTAATACATGTTGACTAGTATGTAAATATTTAGGTAACTGCGATTCTGTCTCATAATAGCTTTTTCTCCCCTACGATTACTAAACGGGCGATACTTAAGCACTTGTTATACATAAGTTACCCGGCCGTGCCTTGGCCCTGAAGTAAGTATGGTGCCGGACACTATAACCGACACCCACGACACGCTAAAAATGCTCCCTCGAATAAAAAAACAGTCTCTATAGATCAATTCTTTACAAGGTAAGGAACAATCTTATAGAACTTAATTTAAAGTTTTGCGTGCTGAATATCGCTTAGAAGTTGTGGCTGTGACGAGATGGCGGACCCCCTAAATTGGCTTAGTTCTACCCAAAATAGGCATAGTTTTCACTTTAGTAGGCATTTTTATTACCAGATTGGGTATGGTAATGAACCAAAATGACATTAGTAAGCCGATTGAGATGGCGGTGTGGGGCACCATAATGTAGCACTCATTTTTAGTCATTTTCAGTCATTTTCACAAAGTTCCTTTTATACTTTTCTAAGCAGTTCTGATGACTGCAACGTGCGTTTCTTTGACGAAGGCGGTCCAAATATCGTCTTGGGTGGATTAGTACAAAATGGTTCCGTTACCGAGAAGAATTTTCAGCGTCCTTATCATCACAGTTCCGATGTACGTCTCCGCAAAGGTTACTAGAAACCCAGTCTCTATAGCTAATATCCCTCTCGAGCAAGGAGATTATATCATTAAGTGAAGGTAAGTTCGGTACCCCGCTTGCACTTCCCAGATGAAATTCAACTTAGTGATGAACTGTGGTTCCACCGCGTCCTCTCACACAACCTCTCAGGCTGGGAAGACGCCTTTCGTAACGAGGTTCGCACTCGCGATCGCAGGTGTGTCATCTCAGGCATTGCGAGCAGGAGGACAAACAATTGGACCACTTTTGATGCGACCCATATCTTTCCACTCGAAAAAGAAAACCTCTGGATTGATTACGGTTATGGCCGTTGGATCACGAATGTGGACGATCAGCCAGGGGTCTCGAAGATTAACTCCTGCCAAAATAAGCTTCTTCTCAATTCGGGCGTCCACAAGGAATTTGTTCAGTACCCTCTTTCGGCGAACCCTGATGCGAGACTACTCTATCGGATTCGTTGTATATACTGACTCGACAACTTGTTAGGACAACAAGATCACGGTCTTTGGTGTCGATAACTTGGGTTTGGGCGGGCAAATCCAGTGTGCCGTAATCTTGCGGATCACTCCCATGTATGTGACGAAATTCTCCGCTGGGATTTTCGTCACTCAGCCCCCGCAAACATGAGAGGTGCTGGAGAGCCCATATTTGAGGACGATTTCCCGCTAGGGAGCGATATTATAGCAGAGATTCGGGATGGTCCGTATGCGCAGCAAAGATTCGAGATGGAGCGGCTTCTAGATTGCAAGCATCACTAATTAAGGATGCATCAAGTAATCTTGAAGGATGGGTTTATGCCGAGGTTTTGGCACAAATTGTAACAAATAGTGAATGCTAACAAGGACTAATTGCAGCTCATCCGTGGCTGCGAAACAACATGAATAGAAGTAACATATAAATACTAATAAGAATCGAATCAAACCCGGATACTCTTTCAATTCTCAAATATCGACTATTAAGCATTTGCTGTTTCAGGTTTATACCCACAAGCAGCAAACTCCAGCTTGGCCCACTCCAGCGCTCTGTCCACTGTTGCTTCACAATTGCTTGTGAGCCCTATGAACAGCAACTTCATCATGTCATCCCACAACTGTAGTTCCCTGATAGAGGCGCGATTTAACTTTGGATGTCTGAACCATGGCCAATGTTCAAACACCTTGTTATAATCATCCATATGCAGAAAGTCGAGGTATGTGGCCATGCAGCATGGACATGCGAACCTAGGAATACTGCTGGCTCGGTTACGACAGATTGCATTCAAGATGCACGGTAAACAGAATACATGTCCCTGAAGGTCGATACTGGGCGGGCGAGGGCGGAGGACAGACCAACATAGCCGACAGGCTGACTTCTGTGTGGGTAAAGTCGCTGAAACGGCTGGTGTAGAGTCTGGGGCTTTGGGTGATATTCTGTGACCGGGTGATCGTTCATTATTTCCGTCGCTGGAGGAATCATGGCTGAAATCGTGGCTCACCGCACCGGAACGGCTGGCAGCCAAAGGAGCAGAAACCGGCAAAGTAGAAACCGGTGGAGTAGCAATAAGGGGGCTAGAGGCCGGATAGGTATAAACTGGGAGAGCAGCACTGGAAGTACTACCGCCCAGAGGAGCTGAAATAGAGGGACCAGACATCGGGGGATTGGGCATCAGCAGATTGGACATCGGAGGTTTAGATATCGGAGTATTAGATATCGGAGTATTAGACATCGGAATCTTAGATATCAGGGAATCAGACGTCAGGAGATTAGACATCGGAAGATTTGACATCGGGGAATTTGACATCGAGGAATTTGACATCCGGGGATTAGGCATCAAGAAATCAGAAATCGTAGGACTAGAAACTGGAGGACAAGAATCCGGAGAAGTGGGAACTGGAGTACTGGAAACCGGAGGACTAGAAATCGGAATAAAACCAATGGTACGCCCATCCTTTTCCCGAACATGGAGGACGTGAACATCATCATGGGACAAGGGCGCATATTCGTATTCTGGCGACTGATGCACGACAGGAACCTGTTAGTGCCCTTTTCTCGTATACAAGAAAATGGAAGCGGTGCGCCTACATGCTGGATTAGATTGACGATTTCGCCAGCAGTGGATTCATCAACTGACCGCCGCAGGGGCCGATAGTTGAACCGTTGATCATTCGGGATTTCTTCAGGGTCCATCTTCGGGAAAAATTTGTGCTGATAATCGGGGTGTAAAGATGATGACTATATGTTTCGGGACTTTAAAAACGAAGCGTAAGAAAACTGATGCTCGAAGGGATGATTGAACGGAAAAGACTGCAATTGACGTAAGGAACGTGGTTTGAAGACGTAATTTTAATGAGTGTTGGGAGTTTATGTTTCATCAGGAGCTCGACGAGGAGCTCGAGTAAGAGCGGGCAGTCTGTTCTTAAAGACACATATGGTAGTATATATAGTGGAAGTTTAAAAAGTCATGAAATCACCTCAAGGCTAAGAGGGGATTATACATGCACAAATTGAGTTTCGCGAGATCCGTCGTCCTTTGCTCAGCCTTAATCATGACAAAATATACCTATCGGCAGGTAATCCGAACCCAAAATTGAGAAGGTGTAATCAGGAAATTTTTTTTGCTCCCCCCCTTTTTTTTTCTTTTTTCTTCTTTTTTCTTCTTTTTTTTTCTTTTTTGCACGCACACTTATTCCGTTTCACGGGTCCTTGCACGGGTCCAATTTATTTTTATCGCTCCGGAGAGTTTTTTTTTAGTCGTGAGCGAATTACGAAATTTACCCAATTTATGTGAATTCATGATTTACTTGCACGTTATCCATAATGCCACATGCTCGCTATTCTCCTGCCGTCAGCGTAATTGAACGCAGATTGTATCCAGCGATTGCGTTCTTCGGGTGGTTACTAAATAGTTGCGATGCAATCGGTTACCCTATTCTTTTTAGTATTAATATAATTCTGGCACTAACAATATTGATTGGTTAAAATTTATTGGTGATGGTGGATGGCAAAATATTTGCTCACGAGCAAGAAGTTCATGGGAGAAGAGAATGCGGGAGCGAGCGGGTGAGAGGCATCTGGCTTTACACTTTCCACGCGAGGTAAACTTTTTTTTTTTTTTTTTTTTTTTCAGCAATAGCCTTACCCGTAGTCATTTGACTACATAGGTGTCTAATAGTAATGGATACAATTTATAGCGTGGTGTACTAGTAATTCTGCCTCTCACTGACTTACCCAACCAATATTATGAGCTGGGGGGTCATGAAAGATCACTCGGATAAGATATTCTGAATATCTCAACAGCCCATTGCAAAGTAGCAAAACCACTGGAAAGTCGGATGTTCAGATCGCGGTTCTGAGTATTATAAAGGTTATCAAGATCACTAACCATATGAGTGCAGGACAGTACATTCTAAAACGCAAACTTTTGATCACAGGGCGCATGTGATACACCCCTGGTTCTGATTTTTGAGCTTGTGGAGGTAACTCTCGCTACGGCCCCGCTTTTTCCACTCATAATAAACAATAGAAATGGGTTAGATATAAGTTTCAGCTCGAAAATATGGCCGGCAATATTACGGAAAGATATGAATTTAGCTAATCATGAAAAATCACTCGGGGCTTTCATGTGCAAATATGTTCTCGTACTCTGAATCTTGATCGTACTTGGTAGCATAGAGGCAGAGTGAATTGTCCATAAAGTCCTGGATACGACTTTACAAGCCAGCGATACTTTCATTTACGTGCTATTTTCGTTGTTTTCGTTGGGTGGAAAAAAATAAAATAAAGCATACTCTATCATTCTGTTCTCGGGGTAGTGTTCATCCCTTGCGTGAAGCGAGCAAATGCAGCCCCTTTACGTGGCAATATACCATTAAACTTTCTGTAAACCGCCGCACTGGATTGGCTTTGAGGGGAGCAGAGAGCATGTACCTGCAGTGTTCAATTACCAAAAAAATTTCTGCTTGGCCGTATACTTCAGCATTCACCTCAAAGCTCATTATGAGCAAAAATAACCGTGTTATAATGACGGCCACCCCGCTTCTCTTCTCCTGCCGCTAAACAACCTTGCATCGACACGGCTGAACTCCCAACGTTGACACTTAATTATCGCGAAGCGACATTACCTCCGGCATTTCTTCTGCTGACTTTACCCTCGCTTCCTATTTTCCATCTTTCCCTCTTGGTGCACAATCAAAATATCTCGCCTCCCTTCTGCACCTCCGGGTTAAATCACTAGACCCCTATCAAGATGCATATACGTCCCCAACCTGACACCAAGAGCGAGGATATACCGTTCCTGGATCTGAACGAAAGGAGGGCCCGAAAGAATAGTAAATCCGCTAGGAAGGTAACGGCACCCCAATTTTTCTCCCTGCCTGGTTCGAAGAAGAAATAATTTCTGACCTTTGTGGGTTACATCGACTGTAAGTAGACGCATTCGAATATTACTGGTTCTGTTCCAGAGCAAACACCGTTTGACTTCAGCATCTCAAGCGAGAATGGTTCCGTTTTCGTGGATATAACCCCTATTCCAAGGTTTACCTTACAATCCTACCGAGTCACCGAAAACTCCCGCCAATCTCAGTATGTGTTTTCGGAGGAGCAACTTTCCACTACAATCACTATCCACGACCAGAGGAGCCATCTCTTAGAAGGTCCAGAGGGAGGTTTAGTGTTTGGCCTTTGCTCAGAGATCCTGCATGATCCTGCTATCCTGGATACTTGCCATCACACTTTTCGTCTTTTATGCATATGCGACTATATGTGTGACTGCAACAACGGGGTCCTGGCGTGTCCGGTGTGTGGAGCAGAGTGCGGGCACTTCACAATCAATCACCGAGTTGGCCGTACAATTTCCCTCTGGTTGGAGAGTCATCCGGAATATAAACCGACTCCGGCAGAGAGGCAATGGAGAAACAGTGTATTATCGCTGCTGCTTGTTGGGCTTGAGAATGATAGCACAGACGTGGTGACAAGGGCTCTGGAATCATACTCGAGTGGTTCTTTTTGCATAGAGGTACTCTCCTTAAACATAGAAATAAGTGAAGAATGCCGATAATAATTCTTTTTCTTTTCTTCCAGGGCATCACTTGTTCCTGCTACATTTATAGTCTGTTCCCGGTTTGATTGTCCTAGGCACGAGAAAAATACCCAAGCTTGACTTTTGATTTTTATTATAAGCAGTTTTCTGGTTTTTGCTTGCGTGCTTAGCCTTCGCCATTTTTACTAGGAATAGTACTGTACTATTGGCAGTCTGGGCGGGTGGGATGTGCGTGCCGAATTGCATTGTTGAGGGTTGAGGGTCGTAATTGCTCATTTGGTTTTGGGTCTTACCGGAAGTCTTTAAACGATCTGCTGTTCTGTTTCCCGAAGACCTGTTTTCTCTGCTCTATTGTATTATAGGGATGGTAGGAGGACAGGTTATGGTTTGACTGTTTAGAAAACGGCATATCCATAGATGCTTAATCAAAGTGCTTTTCAACGGGTGCGGTGGTAGGTATCGCGGAGAGATAAATACGGATGTACTATAGAAGTGCATTGTGCATTGAGTGAAGGATTCACGGAGTACTTGGGATACGTTGGTTGTTTACTATAACGCACAAGAACTAGGAATTCCAGGCTTAATCCGAGAAAGGGTATCGAAGAGGACCTGGTTCCGGACTCTGGGTTTTAGAAGGATCTAAGTATAGTATGCTATGTGATATGCTCACTGCTAAATTATGGCGTTTTTGTAGGCACGGAGTTCAGATCAAAGAGAGCTGATTTTTTTTTTTTTTTTTTTTTCTGTGCGCCGTTGCTATCACATGCATATGGTGCCCGCGGCTGAAGAAACTCATGAATGTGCATGCATCTGTTGCACCGCGGGTAATGTTTTCCTTACCGTCCGTCTCGCTCATTTTCATTTGCATCGTCCGGGCGATATACCAGCTTATGCAGTGGTGGAATGGCCATTGTCGATGATGAGTCATCGCTCGTAAATTTTATGTTTGATGTTCATTTTTGGGAGTAATTTATTCAATGGCAACGCATCGTCCCAATTGTGGCATTTTCTGCACTTTTGCATGTGGAAAATTTGAGCGGATGTACAATTGTATGCACCTGAATGAGAGGGCAGTTGATTAGTGAAGGAAAGAGCATGTTGATACACTACCATCAAAAATTTCGTTAGTCAGTCACTTCAGATTCCGTGTTAACTCGCCGGGAAGTTCACTCCTACATGCATACGCAGCGAATCCGATTTGGTAAAACATACTCCATAGTAGCTCGTTCAGTAGGTTGAAAGAGTTCGAGAACCCCTTTGTTTAACGAGCCCTTGGTTAATGTCGATACTTCTTAGTAGTGCCCTTGACGGGGACTAGTTATGCTGGTGAGTGCCTACGGTATATCCTCGCTGTTGATGTTACTGTTACAAAGCACAAATTTACATTCAGGATAGAAGTGCTTTGGGGCTCGCCAACTGAATCATGTGGATACGTACTGAAGGGATAAGTCCGATGTTAGAACAAGGACGCAAACCTCTTCTTCGAAGGCCGTCGAACGTCTTTGTATTGTGCAAAACCTCGAAAAGTACGACATTATTGTTATCACACTGGAAGTGGTATCTTTTTATTCTTGTTTGTTTCGATTTCTGCTGGCTGGAAATCCAAGGTTTGCATTATATATCGGAATTTTTTTTCTCTCCCGCTGGAGAAAGTCGAATTAGGCCGTTTTATTTCGACACTCACGGTTAAGTTGCGAGAACACCACCCGAACCGCCAATGAAGACGATGCTGAGAACTGAAATATCCAATGGTAGCTCTGGAGAAATCTCTCGAGAAAAGTCTGGAGAAAAATCTGGAGAAAAGTCTGGAGAAAAGTCTGGAGAAAAATCTGGAGAGGAGTCTGGAGAAAAATTTGGAGAAACGTCTGGGGAAAAGTCTGGGAAAAGCAGCAATACGTCTTTTACTTTTAGGTGATAGTTCTTATCAATTCAGTCATGGTGGCGATGAAGGGGTCCATCCGATGAGCAAGAATTTTCAAGCTGCGAGGAATATCCTGACTTTATTTCCGGGCAAATACCCAACAATTACCACGCCAGCATAGCCGAACTAGCCGCTTGTGGAATAGATGATCTTTCCTGCCTCATATGCAACGAAATTCTGTATTATTCAACCCGCATTGCATATTGCGGACATTTGTTTTGCTTGATGTGTATTTTTAGGTGGATGCAAAATGTCGAAGCGGAGCGGAGAGTATGTCCGCTTTGCATGATGCCGTTTAAGAACTTTACAGTGGATTTAAAGGCTTGCACATGTTGAGCCGGACGCGAACAGTAGATGAAGAGAAAGAGAACGAATAGCTTGTATTCTCAGCACGAAACAAAGATGGCTTGTCTACAAAAGAAAAGAGCCCGTATGGGCGAACGCCCGCGATACATATACCGGCGAGCGGAAAAAGCGAGTGATAAACTGTGAAGCGCGACGGCTAAAGCAAAAGAAATAACGCAAATACAAAGACCGAAAATACACCGAAAATAAACCGAAAACCCGCCGATAACGGCGCATAACTTAAAACTCATAACTGAAAAAGGAAGGTAAGGAAAAGTGAAACAACGAAACTCGAACACAAAACGCTCACGCATGTTTATTCCAACAGCACAGTGGTGGAGATTTTGTCAGAAATCGACAGAAACGAACGGAGGTGGAAGATGAGAAGGAGGAAGCTTTGGCGACGGTTGTGGGGTCGTTGTTGAGCGATGAAGGGGAGACGTTGGATGGATTGTTGGAATTTGATTTGGGCCGGTCTTAAGGATCAAAATTTTCTTAGCATATTGACTATTTTAAGAATGCTGTTTTTTTTTTTTTTTTCCCCCCTAATGCTTCTGTATGCTTTTCGTGAAAGATTGTATGTTATTTACCCTCTTTTGGCAATTAGAAGAGCGGAGTCATTCGGATATACTGAGGTCCTCATACGAACCAAGGCTGCAACAATTGTTGATTTCAAGTTTGGAGGAGTTACTGGTTGACTTATGGTATGAGCGGAAGGGTGATAGATTATTGAGAAAAGGAAGTGGAAGCGCGACATACTGTTTTCGGAGGGTCTTTGAATGATTTCTGGCAGCTGTTTGACAGAGACGGTATCAAAACTATTAGAATTTGAAGTACGTATCCGTTTAGCGGGTATACGCTTGTAATACAAGGAATGCTGGGGCATTCCTAGATCTCAACCTGAACAATGAACGAAGTAGAAACCATGAATAATCATGAGGAGTAGCTGCTCGCGGTGGCTAGTGAGAATTTGTACCGTTTTGAAAAGTGATGGATTGTGCGAAACGACTGGCTAATGTGGGTTATATACTTGCTTCGATTTAATACAACGGGTTTAATTTTGCGGCATCAGAATGAAATTTTTATTTGAGCATCTATTTCAGATGGATAGGCTTCGATGAATATGTGCAGCAAGACGAGTTCCAGGATTTTATCTTCATTTCCTCATTCACAACTGCTCTCCATCCGCCACCCAGTTCGTTGAAGGTGAGGATACAATAGGGGTATTTAAAACTTTCTCTAGTAAGGACTACTAGTACTCGAGCACCCTTCCTGGCAACCGAGTAATCCACTGATTAATATTACGTACATGTACATAAAGTGGAGGGGTAAGCTGCGTTTAGAGGCATTCAAGAAACTGGACCCTAATTACAATTGCGTGAGGCACGTTTATATACTATAAAAGGATCGAACCAGTTTTTCGCGCTATCTATTTTTTGTATCTTTTTTTCGAAATGGTGGGACATGTGCGGCGAGTATTCGCCAACTGTGGTTCCTCCGTTATAGCATCGATATACGGGTCAGCAATAAAATTACCAGATATAAAGGCATTTTATATTAAAATGTGCTGAAACTACTGCGCCTACCAGTGTGGCAAATTCGAGCTATATCTTCAGGGAATTTATATATTGCAGATATATGTACTCGCTACTAGTAACTACGAGTTTCTGGCAGTGCACATTGCTCGAATTTGAATTGTTGTTTAGACAAAAGACCTGTGGGATATATATGTGCGTATATATAACAAGAAAGAAAAACACAGAACTCGCAGATAAAGAATCATTAACTTTTCTTTCTTGCTTTATATCAGCGTAATATCAGTGCGTATTGTTGGGAATCCTCCAAGTAATTCTCTCCATCGAGATATATGCCTATGACAAAATACTGCCACCGGCAATTTTTCTGCGATACTGGTTTCTAAAAAGTATTAACGTATACTTATCCTTGAGAAGCTGTACATTCATATATACGCTGTTAAGGATAAATTTCCATTTTCATCCAAAATTTTCGTTCTTTGTACCAATTTTTTTTTTTTTTTTTTTTTTCCCCGTTCGCTCTAATCATCCCCTACCTATTTCCTAAGTCCGTAAATGGAACTTGTTCAATCTAGTCATTAACTAACACCTAGCGACAATTTGGCGACAAGCATTGCATCCTTCATTTGCTTTAAGCTTGCTGTTATAACGTTGCCCGTAAAAAAAATCAATGCTTTATACTACAACCAGCCATCGCTGAACCCCCAATCGGCCGCAGAGGTACGGGGATGTCTGTATGCATATATATTCAATAGGTACTTGTGTAGAGTAGAGTGCTTTTGGTATGTTGTTAAGTCTGTGAAGTGCACTAAAATTTATTAGGGGGTTTTGTGTGGGATTTGTGTAAAGAATTTCGTAATAAATTTCAGTGCACCTCACAGACTTAACGACATACCCAAAGTACATGTGCATGTGCGTATGCTACACACGGCTTTATAGGTGTCCACACCGACTATGCCAAAACTAAAATATATATTTTCAGCGACTTGCTATTGTCATGAGGTTAGTAGTATATTGATATATCTCTTTTTTTTTTTTTTTATATATATGTATACACATATATATAAGAATACTATATATAATGTTATTCAAATCACCTATGACTACTTTCCGGTGCGATTACCTACTGGCGTTTCCGCAAATGCACTATTTCTGCCGAGCACATCGCAACTTATATTAGTATATATATATAATCTGGAACATATGTAGACTATGCCTACCACTACTTGTTAACACGTGGGCAGTGGCTATTGATATATGTTGGGTGCATGCGAAATACATATTATCCAACTTTTGGGTCACGCCTACGGTCACGAAAGGCTTTAACTCACTTTACCGCGATTAGGATTGGGACCTGATCCTATCGCACTTTTATTTTTTTACATAAAAGGCTGTATATATATACTACGCTATGATTTGCGTTGCACGGAACATTTCCGCAATATCCTCTTTATGCAAAACATCAACTGCATCTTGGCGCTAATTTTAGCTGGTAATATGTTTTGCACGTAGTAACTTGTGTCCGGCAAAAAGAACCTGAAAATCGATCCCGTCAGACAAGGGTCACGACCGAATCAGACATATCCATATTTTATATCATCCACACTACCATCCCGAACCGTCCATAAACAAAGAGTCTTGACACAGTAAAATTCAACTTCAACTTCAACTTCAACTTAAGAAAAAAATAAAAAAATAAACAGATATATATATTTAAGCCCTGTACCGAAAGAGCGAATATGCATCCATCTACAGGACGCGGGAAGACTGATTGCAAGATTGCTCGACCCAACCCAAACTGTGGTGGTCAACCCGAAAAACCCGTGTCAGCTTAAGTTAGGTGGAAGCTCTTAATGTTACTGGAGAAAAAGTCATCTGAGACTTGTCGAAGCGAAACCGATGCCCCGGTGAAAATTGCGTCTGCAGAATGGGGATTTAAAAGGCTGCAGAAAGTGTTATTTGGGCTTGGATGAGAATTAGCAAGGGGGCTGGAGTGTATAATATCTATATTGTAGTTTGGGTAGGGATGGGGAGGAAGGCGAGTAGAAAATGGTAAAGGTATTGGCTGGTATAGCACACAGTGTATAGTGCAGTGAGACAGAATGAATATATATCGTATTTACCTTAGGCCAGTGTATGAGTAGAAATATCCTTACCCCATGGTTCGAGAAAAATATCACCGTGGAGCTTACCTTCCATGCCAGCAGGTAAGACCCAGCAGGCAAAGGCTCAATATCGCAATATTTGACTTTAACCTTCGTTAACAGTAATGAATTTTCACTTATATCCTTCTCAACAGCTTATATGACTGGCATTACATGGTAATAACAAATTTTTTTTTTGAATCATGAATTGTCACTCGTAATTACATTATCACGCCTCCTCAGGGAACTATTCATCAAACTTCGTCTTCTTACCTGTACTCGCTGTTATGGCGCCGATTCTGCGCACGTCGTTTGTATAGGGGGCACCGGGGTTGCTTGAGCGGATGTTGACCTTTTTGTAGAGCTTCTTTTCCTTTCCGATGTGCGCATCCTTTCCTCTCTTCTCGCTGCTGAAGTTCTTTTTGTCGCTACTTTCCTTGCCGTGGCTTCCCTCGTCACCACTCTCTCTAACCTTCTCCTTGCCCTCCTTAACCTCTTCAATATCCGGAACCTCCGCACCCTCCTCACCCTCTTTCTTCCCAAAACGCTTCTTATACCGCACTCCCGGATCCTCACCATATTCCATCTTCATCATCCTCCCACCCAACACCTTCCGTTTCTTAATCCTTTTGGTAAGATCTTCCTCCGCCTTCCCTTCAATTGTACCCATCACCTCCTCCTCCTCTTTACTCACCCCCATCATAGCCCTGCGTACAGAATCCACATCCTCAAAGTCGACAAATCCAAACCCCTTACACCGACCCGTATCTTCAAAGGTCGCAAGCCTAAGTTTGGCAATCTTCCCTGCAAATGCAAAATGTTCTTGCAGCATCTCAGCGGTAACATCAAATGCCAAATTCCCCACAAACAAGATCCTGCTCGGCGGATTCTTACTCGGATTTGCGCCGACATGTTTCTTTTCCTCGCCACCGCCACGATTCGAAAAGTCCTTTGAGTTCTTGATGAGGAGCTTCCTCCCATTCAGCTCTTTCTCCGATAGCGTGAGTGCATACGTCAACGCAGAGAGCGACGTAAAGTCGATGTATGCGAAGCCTTTATTTTTGCCGTTTCCTGAAAGCGGGAGGTTGATGCGGGATATGGATTCGAGTGTGATTGGCGAGGAGGAGGCCGTTAGAAAGGTTTTTAGGTCGGCTTCTGTAGTGAAAAAGGAGAGATTACCGACCCAGATGCCGTGTTGTGAGCGGGATTGGGAGGCGTGCGGGCCGGGGGTGGGGACGGGTTTCGGGAGCGCGGCGGGAGCAGCTTTTTTGAGTTTTCGGAGGGCTTTTTTGGAGGGGGGTTCGGGGAGGGAGAGGTCTATGGTAAGGGATGGAGGGGAGGCATCGCGTTTGCGCTTTTTGGAGGCGAGCGCGGGTGAGGGTTTGGGGTCGGTGTTGTTTGCATCTTTATCTGATATTGTCGAATCGTCTTGGGTCCCGCCTGCGTCAACCATGGTGGTGTCCTCTTCAATCGTCTCTACCCTTCCGGAGTCATTCTCTTCCGAAGATGTGCTGGCTTTGGGGTTCTTCTTCTTTCCCTTCTTCGGCTTTGTTCCCTCTACGGAGCGTGACATGGTGATGGGTGTATGTGGGGATTGTAAGTACTAGTACATGCAATTGCGATGTTGTACTTCTGCTGCGAAAAGTTGTTTTTTTTTTCCACTGAGGGCTTGGCGGGATCTGCGCTAAGCACTTAGTACATGGGGAATTTGTGAAGGCAGAGGATCACTTCAATGCTGATAGTGGTGCTGATTACCGGGGAACTTTTAGTCAGAATAAAAAAATATTATGCTATTGAGGATGGAGCGAAAGAATGTCTCTATCTCAATCCCCAACGGCAAGAATCGTGAATTCGTAGACATCAAGAGCACAGTTACCCTAGTTACTGACTGACTAAGAAAGTGCTCACATCGCGAACTAGTCACAACGTCGCCGCTTCCTGTGCTTCAACCAAGCTAACTGCGCTTCAACGCCAAACTAACTGCCGCCCTCCTTGTCCTTTCAAAAACATCTCTAATAATATCCAATATTTTCTGCGGTGCAATTCACCCTCTCCACATCTTTGCAATGTCCTCCAAAGGCTTCAAAGACCAGCGCCGCGCCGACCTCAGTACGTTCCAATTCTCCATTCCGTCGCACTAAATACTGCAACATACAGCTGGCTAACACGTTCTTCACAGTAATACCCTATGTCCCCGCGCAGTCCAAAGCCGAAGAAAGTATTGCACCCCCTTTCCCTCCTTTCAAATATAAACAAAAGCGCTAACCATATCTCTCAGCCGACATCGCCGGTACCTCTCCTCCTTTCCGCAATTCTTCTAACATATTGATTAACATACCTCAGCGACCCTCTCCTCCACCCTCCCCATGGCAGCAATGTTTACACGCAACAGGATGGTCGGATGGACGGCCGTGGTCTTCGCGGTCCAGGCCTGGTTGAATGAAACGCCAGGACAGGTTGCATCTGGAAAGCAGCCGGGGTATTTCGGAGTTGGGATGGCGTTAATGAGTTTGGTTATTGTGAGTATTTTTTGATTTTCATTCCTTTTTGGGGGGAAGGAGAATGGGAGGCTAATAAGAGATTTGGGGGGGCAGACTTATTTGCCACTTTTTGTGCCCAGTTTGAATAAACAGCGTGCGCCGGCGGCGCCGGCGGCATAGATGGGAGTCGGTATAGAGACCGGAGAGTATATTAATGAAAATCGAATAAGTGAGTTGGGTTGGGTTAAGGGATTGATGAATGGATGTGGACATATGGACAGGTTAGTGCTATACGTAATAAGTACATTTAAAATTTCATGTCATAAAAGTGGTGGTTTAGACGGAGTTTCAGGAGTATGGAAGGGCTATTGCTTTGCGGAGTCTTGGCGCTTAAGGCTCCTGAAAGGGTTTATGGACAAGTCACATATATTGGACTTTGAAAGAGATATTCACTCGGGAGCTCTGCAGCGGGAAGTCAAGACTTGACCACACTTAGCCTTCGTGCCGAGCCCGATATATTCACACGTACATGGCGAAAACTTAACCAGGAACAGAGTTCGAAATGGTGCATTCACCAACGCCATTATTTACCGGGTTCCCAACCCTCATCCTGACCTCCCTTAATCCCTGCCTCCCAGAAATCCGAAAAAGAAAAAAAGGACTTAATGCTCCATAAAAAGACCCAATATTTAATCCCAGAAGAAAAGAAAAAATTCCCTTTTTTTTTTTTTTTTGGTTTCGTACACGAAAAACATAGCCGCAAATCCCATAAGAGAGCCCCCCTCGAATCAGTGGGTGAATTTACTCGACAGATTCGGAGGAGCCGGCCGGGCCGCGGGCGCCTTTGGGAGTGCCAGTTTGGAAACGATTGTGAAATCTCCTTGAAACGGTCTTGAGGTATCTCATGCGGCCCGTGCCGGTGGTCTTTCTGCGCTTGGCTTTCTCGGACCAATTGTCTGTTCTTTGTCAGTATTTTTTTTTTTTTTTTTTCCCTTCTCTTTCTGTTGCTCGGGGCGATAGTTGCTGGCGGCGTTGGAGAGAATATGGAGGTAGAGGAGAGGACGTACACTTTCTGGTCTTAGCGGCGGGGTAACCACAGGACGCGCAAGTGGACTTTTGTACGTGGAAAGAGCGACGACCACAACGGCGGCACAAGGTGTGCGACTTGTTCTGTAGTTGGGTAGCGGCGTTAATTGGTTACATCTTATGACAATGTCGAAAATAGCTGTTTGGAGGGGAAGGGGATTTATTGGGAATTAGGGAAGGTGAGAAGGGTTCGTACGTGTCGCTTTCCGAACGAGCTATAGATGGATCGTTAGCAAAAATTCCTTCCCCAAGCTTGCAATTCTCCTTTAAAATTTCCCTCCATCATCCCAATCTCGCTTCATGCTTCTCCCTTCCTTTGTTCTCCATCCATCCGTCCAACAGCAGCAGCAGGGAGAGAATATGCACTCACGAAGTTCCCTTGGTCATTTTCGGCCGTTATCTCAATGGGATCGGGTGTGTTATATCGTTATTTATCGCTCGGCTGGCTGGTCGTCGGTTGTCGTGAATTACTTTTTACTCTTTTTTCGTCGTTTGGGCGATATATTGGAACTGCCTTTGCGTGTGTGGGTTCGGTACATTTCTGGCGCTAGCTGATTGTGGTAGAAGCAGTCGGTTTGTTCCTCTCTATGCACGCCTAGCAGGGTTGCTACCCTAATCTTGAAATGGATCTGTGCATGACGTAAGCATCGCTTTAGTCAGCGTGCAGTGCTTGGCGTGAATGAATGGGATTGTTCAATGCGAGGTGCACGCTACGAAAGCGTCGAAGGGGGCCATCGCGATCTGAACTGTCCGCAGTGCTGGGCCGGCGCTGTGAACCACGAGAACGCAAATTTCTACGTGCAGCGAACACATTGCGAATTTGAACAACGACGATTTGATTTCGGATCTGCGAAAATGTCGTCCGAAAATGCAGGCTTGAATATGAATGGGAATGCGAATGGGGGAGAGGGTGATAGAGCTCACAAGAAGAGTTACAAGTTCGCTTCCCCTGTCAATCCTCCATCTGCATCTGTTTTCTTCTTGAAATCGAATTTTGAAAGACTTTTTTTTTTTTTTTTAAGGTGGAGCTAATAGCGATGACAGGAGGAAATACCGCAAACTCCGCTTCAAATTCAACGCGCAAATGAAACGCTCCGACGAGCTCCACCGCGAAGAACAGCTCTCGAAGGCCGCTGTTCACAGAATGCAGGAAGAGAATACGTCTCCCCCTTTTCATCCCCTTCTTCCAAACTGATAGCGAGCACTTAGCCGGATCCTTGACCTCCTTGTGGACATCAACGATTCTGAACATATTCCAAAGTCCCGCCGCCACAACATCGGTTCTCCTTCTTGTCCTTCGCCTCCAAGGTTCTTATCACCTACACTCCTCGCAACAATCACGGGCGGAGATCCGGCGCTCCTGTCACTAGAGCCCGAAAATGCCGATGTGGAACCTATGGACCTAGACGCGTCTGCCCCCGTTCCTCCAGAGGCGGCACCAAAATCCGTTGATGAATCCTCAGATGACGACTCAGATTCGGAAATGGGAGATAAAACCCCTGCGCGCCGGGGAGGTGCAGGCTACGGAAGTGAAGACGAAGACCTCGACGAAGACGAGAAAGAAGCCTATCTTGAGGAAATCCGCGAAGCCAATTACCGCCGCGGGCAACCTGGTACTCCCCCCCGGTACGTTCGAGAGAAACTCGAGCGGGATCGTAAAGCCGCAGAAGAGCAAGCGAAGAAGGCGGCGGAGGAAGCAGCAGCACAGCAAGCAGCGGCTAAAAAGGAGGCGGAGAAGCAGATCGAGAAGGAGAAAGAGGTTGAAATGGAGGTTGTTCAGGGCTTGAAACACGAACCGCAGGAGGAAGAGGAGGGGATGACGATGGAGAATCACGTGCCGCACACGCCGAGGAAGCCGCTGGTTTTGGAAACTCCGTACAGATCCGGCAATACACCAGAGCATCTACGTGATCCGAGCCCGTTCCTCATGACACTTGAAGAAGAGGAGGCGTGGTATTACAGAATCGATAATATGCACAATGGCGAAATCCCGAAGAAACCGGAGGGCCCTACGGAGCCGAATCCGATGAGTGTTTATTGCTGGCTTCGGAAGTACCAGCCACAGGTATTCTTGCAAGAGATGGAAGGAGAGAAGAAAGCGCCGCGGGGAAGGGGCGGAGGTGGTAAAAAGAAGGCTCCTGAGGGAGAGAGTGGGGATGAAGCTGGGGGAAGCGGAAAAAAGAGAGGCGACACGCCAAAAAAACGCAAGAGGGAGGAGGGTGAGACCCCAAGTAGGGGGCGGGGTGGAAGAGGTAGGGGTGGAAGAAAGAAGGAGGAGGGGGCGCCGGCGGGGAAGAAGATTAGGAGGTCAGGGGGTATGGCGAGTTGAAACATGATTCCCCAATTTATTCCTTAAGGAATCGGGTGTGGTTTTGAAATGATTTGGTGTATTGAGGCTGTACA
>JABYPW010000625.1:0-22846 GCA_016880775.1 Phymatotrichopsis omnivora | reverse complement strand
TGAAGAAATACTTGTTTAGTTGAGAAGAATAAGTTGAGATATCTGAGTTCACTCAGTAATACTTATAGCTTCGTGCCTACTTGTGTTTACTGAACTTCTCTACCTCCTGAGATACGCACCGTTAACAACATGAGTGAGGCAGAGCCTGGTAGCTGTGATGGGTATAACACTTACTGGGTACATTCTAGGTACTAATCTATCATCGCATAAGTCTGTAGTACCTTGGAACTATAACATATACCACTAAATCGCATGTTGATGAATGTCTTCAATAGTCACAATTACATTTATATATATATATTGCACATGCATATATGTACTGCATAACTAAAGAAATATAAGGGGAAAAAAAAATAGTACTTATACTTGCCTTTAGACGATTTCCAATTCACTAGTGAAAACTAGAATTCAAAGTTTAACATTTCTAAAGAGTTTGTTACAATTATGAGAAGGGTATATGTTAAGACTTTGTAGATATAACACTCCTATGCTAAGATACTATGCTCTCTACCATTGGAGAGGAAGGCTCCTTTTGTTTTGCTGAATTAATACTACTCATAGCTATATGTATAATACTCTCACTGCTGGATCATGCTCAATTCAGGGTTTATATATTAGCATCTCAAATTGAAGATTATCAATTACATCTGCAAACTAGAACTAGAATTTTTTCCCCACTCTTTGTATTTGCACAACTTCATAGTAGATATTAATATGGCTGGCAAAAAAAAAAAAAAAAGAAAGAAAAAAAAAATTAACAACCCACTTTATCGGCTGTACTAAGTTGCAATAATTGTTACATTGCAAATAAACTTTGGTATTATCAACTCTTTTGCATAAATGGAGGGTTTCAAAAGATGCCCTACTAGGGACTCCAATAATCAAGCCCACCTAATTACCGAAACCAGCATAGATAAGATATAGTGTGTTGAGCAGAAAGAAAACTCAAGGGTTTATTAAATTTGAGTTAGGGACTAATTTTTTTCCTTCATTGATTTATTTTTGTTTTGTTTTATTTTATTTGTTTTTTGTTTTATCTTTTCTTCTAGCCAGGAGTAGGGTGCGTAACTTCAATAAACACATAGCCTTAATACCATTTACCAACCAAAAGTTATATAATAGTAGTACTTAGCATAAGTTGGTATTGAACTAGAGCCCTACAGAATTGGGAGAATGTCCTAGCATACTAGGGTAAACGGAGAATTGAAGTGGCATAGCTAGAAGAAAGACAATTCATACATATATGTATTCAATTATATCTTTCATTATAACCTTCATCTACAATAACTTAAAGAGGCCCAACCACTCATCAAAGTGTAGATGGATGAGTGCCTAAGCATCTGCCATTCCCTCATAGTAGCCAGAATATCTAGCTCCACAAGAGTACAAGGATTATTCCAAAGTTAAATATGCAGAGTAAGCATCACCTTCAACCTTCATTTTGCATAACTTCATAGAAAGTTAAAAGACAGATGCATGTTGGGCTTCAACATAAACCTGAATTGATAATTGTCTAATAGGCAGTGGAGTGTTGAGTGCATACATCATAGCTCACGGATGCTAAACACATAAACTGACTATGCCACCCTACTATAGATGAAGAATGCCGCATATAGTTTCAAGCTTATGGCAATGCATTCGAAGGAAGTAGGGAAAAAATATTTTTCAAGCGTCAGCATTGTGACTTGGAGGTGGGGAGGAGATGCTTCTCCCTCAGTTCAGTATTGTATAGGTAGGGTATGTACATAAACTTAATTGCAAAGACAGCTATATATATAAGAACGATCTTACTAAGCACTGTCCAGGTAACCCTTCATACAGCCTTGGAGGTGGAGATACACCACTCATAACTGCAGAACCAGAAAGTAGCAATCAGAAGTGCAGTTTCAATAACTGTAGATACTGTGAAGCTATACAGAAGCTATTGTAGAAGTACAGGAATGGTAGCGTTTACTTTTCCAGCAATAAATCATGCTAGAAACTAACAGATATGAAGCCCCATGTTTCAAACATACTCTGGTCCAGTACACATAGTACAGAGTTTCAGCACAATATAGACAGAGTTTTCTTCTTTCTATTTCCTCTTTTTCTTATTCCCTTACTCTATTTTTTCTTTATCTCTTTTTCCCTTTCTCTTTTCCCCTCCCCCTTTTTCTTTTCCCCTCTTTTTTTTTACTATTTTTCCCCTTTTTCTTATTCCTTTTTCTTCTATTTCTTTTTATTTTTTTTTTGTTTTCCTTTGTTTTCCTTTCTTTCTTTTTTGACTCGTATAAGGATGTCTAGCAATAGTAGCATAGATTTCAAGCTGTCTATATGCAGTAAACATCCAGCCATTGGGCTTTCTTTCCCCCTCCCTTATTTTCTACTTTGTCTCTTTTTGTTTTTTCTTTTTCCTGGAAGTATATGTAGTGAAGGCTAAGCAGATCTGACTTTGCCAATATCGGAGAAACAAAGACCAGAGTAGTGTTACAAGGACAATGATTTTATTGTTTCTTCCTTTTTTTTTTAAAAAAAAAAAAAGTAGTAATACATTAGTATAATCTAAGCCGGTCACTGTAAAGCTGCCTATGTTCCAAGATGAAGATATATTATATAGAGTACTTGAATACTCACAGAAAGACTGTGGCTGTAGTATATTGTATACTCCCTCATGCTCATTGTAAAAAAAAAAAAAAAAAGTGTAGAATCCATACTTTGACCTCATCAATAATACTTGAAAACCTTAAAGAGAAGAAAAAAGAAAAGAAAACAAATATAGAATTTCTTAACTAGGGGGATTGAATTTGTTAAAAACAAACAAATCAACAATTGCACCAGACTTACCCATAAAAATCGTGAGCTTTCCAATAAAAAAAAGAAAAGAAACCAATTATATAACCAAAAAAAGTAAAAAAAAAAAGTAATGTAAGGGGGAAATAAATAAACAAAACAAGCAACAATGAAGTAAAATAAGGCACACTGAGATTTCCTGTACGGATTGGGTTTAGGTAATGTTTTATTTATGTGCTTTTTTTTCTGTTCCCTCCAATACTTTTGAAACTGCATTCTAATCACAGCTGTGTTTACATAAACTATCAAATATAAGTGTTGTATGTCTTGAGGAGAAAACACAACCATTTTATCCTAATGTAGGCAGCGTAAATAAGTAAAATACTATGGAGTTTTATGGTAATCCCAAGCATCAAAGCTCAACCAAATAATATCATTTTTATTTTGTCCCATACCCTTATTACATAAATTTAATCAATAAAAAACAACAGCTAATTGCTATAGTTGAATTTTATTATCTTGCTGAGTAAATATATCAAGTAATAACCTATGATTTGAAGATTTGATAGAAATGCCAATGAATTTCATGTTGTTTCATTCCCTCCTTCTTCCCATCTATTTTTACATTTTCTCTGCTGCTTCTTACTCATTTGAATCGTGAAAAAGTGAAATTTATTTATGCTTTGACTGTGAGGTTATTTCACAAAAGTATACAAAATTTGGATTAGATGTATGGGGGTACATGATCCTTATATGGTAAGTATAGAGGTCACCGATAGAGGGTAGGATGTGAAACAGAAACAAATAAACATTATTGAGAAAATAAGGGCTAGACAAGACCAACGGAGTGAGAATATAAGATAAAAAAAGGAGCTGCCCACATGTATACTCTAACCAGAAGGTAAGGAAAAGGAGGGAAAGGAAAGAGCTAGGGCAAAGGCCCTACTTATATAGATCGAACTAACCAAAAACTATAAGCAAAATAGGAAAGAAACTAGAATAGTACTGAAATCTATGCAAAAATAACCTTCTCATAATTTTGCACCCCAACAGCAACACTACTAATATAAGGCAGAATAATCTCAGGGATATAATATTATGGCAAAATTAAGATGTGATGAATGATCTGAAGTTCACTAAAAAGGTTGCCAGTATCTGAAAAGTGATTAAATATGGTATAACAGTTGTAAGTTCCTAAAAGTTCCTTATAATCATCAACTGTGGGATGCAGGTGGAATATGAAAAAAAGTGACCAAAACTCAGTCAATTTTTTGGTTTGATATTGCTCGATGTTCTACTTATGTTCTCTCATATTTATATACATGATTAGATCCTGCTTTATAGGAAAATACTATTCTTTTCCAAATTAAATTTTAAATTTACAAGGTCATAATATATATATTTATATCTGTAGGATCTAGCTTCTATATAGTGAACTGCTATATTCATAGATATTCTAGCAACCTTAGTCATGTTACATTTTTAATGCAAGGTAATGCTAGGGGAATCATTGGGTGGAGGGGAGGTGTCATAATATATATGTGAAGAGGAAAGTGTTGAAACCTTGTTAAAAGTCACAGCTGACAATAAAAAATAAATAGGAAGGTACAAGAACTCTCAAGAAACACCATAGCCTTAAACATATATTCTTTTTTTGCTAGCCAAGTGATTTTTACAATTTAGTGCTAAAGGTTTCACAAACTATCAGTCAGTTCTTAGTTAACAGGAATGTAAAAGCAAATTTACTGTGAAAATACTGCTGAAAAGAACCAAGAATGGGAAAATAACAGTTAGTAATTAATGAGCAATAAAGCAAAAAAAGGAATAAGAAAAAAAAAGGAAAATGTAGTGTAATTATTAGATCACATCTCACCAGGTCCCCCACATGAACAACACTCATTCAACTCTTGCTTGGGCTAGGCACTCAGCCCATACTCTTGTAAGCCCATTAATAAGCCCTCATGTCATCACCTATTTATGGTCAACTATTTCCAAGATGTGAGCTATATAATCAAAGTTCTAGGTTCTCATTCTAGAAAAAAAAAAAAAATAAAAGGAAGGGGAAAATGGGAAGGAAAATTGGAAGGATAATGCGGTTCAAGTAATTTAAACAATAAGAGAAAAGAATATCACAGGTACCACCATAGGCTGACAGTAGGTACATATGATCAGGATGAAGTAAAGTAGTTAAAAATATACTGAAGGTCCTCCAGTGGCCATATGCTAAAGTAATAGTTAGAACAGGAGTAAGAAGAATGGTATTTTTAGGAAATGAAATGACTAAGTAAGGAAAATAAGTGGCATTTCTTCCATTAAAAGAAAGTTCTCACATAAAGTAAGCAAAAAAAACACTAATCATGGAAAAGATGATAAAAATCCAAGTGTTTATCAGATGGACAATGCCAAAAAATTACCCGGAACAAATTCCAAAGGCAAGGTAAAAGTACAAAGATAGGTGAAAAATCAATAGCTTACATTGAGCCAGAAGGTTACAGCATAATATGAAGAAACATTTGGTAAGAACAAGTTTGGAAATATAAGTAAAGAAAATTCATTCACCATTCATCACTCCAGCTAATCCATTTTGCATATAATAGCTAGTTCCTCACATCCTAACATTTAACTCTTGACAGACCTCAATTCCCTTGACAATATCTAGCTATTTCTACATGTAATCCACCAAAAGTCTCGTAATTTCATTGTACCCTTTTTTAGATGCCAAAACTAATGGTGTTTCTCTATTGCTGGTCATCACGCTTACCTCCACACCCTTCTGCAATAACCACACCACTACCTCTTCGTTTCCTTGATGGCCTGCTAAATGCAATGCCATTTCTCCTGCGTTGGCCATCTTGACATCTGCCCCGTAATCCAAGAGCAATATAATTATGTCATTGTTTCCCATTTTAATAGCTTTGTTTAATGCTGTCTCCCTATCCTCCTCCTTTTCATTAATCTTTGCACCTTTCTCCAAAAGGATTTCTACCATCTCTTTTTTCTTTTCAAGAATTGCTGAGATCAATATTCTTGTGCCGTTATAATTTGCTGCTGCACTATTCTCAGTCAAGAGCTTTAAGATGTCCTTGTGCCCATTAACAATGGCCCAATGTATATCTGTTTCCCCCATTTCTCCATTCCTATCCATTGCATTAATGCCTAGCCTATTTTTCAAAAGCAATCTGACTATCTCTTTTTTCCCTTTTTTAGCTGCATTTTGTATGGGCACTACTCCCAGTCCATCCTTCCTGTTAACCTCTGCAGCTTTTTCTAAAAGGTGAACTACCACCTCATCTTTATTCATATTGACTGCCTGATACAATGCGGTTTCTGCCATCACACCACTTCCATTAGTTGCATTCACATCGGTACCCTTATTGAGTAACAACTTCGCTATATCATCATTTCTGTTTTTTATCATACAGTGTAGTGGTGTTTCTTCCTTTCTATCTTTCCTGTTAACCTCCGCACTCTTTTCTAAAAGCTAAACTACTACCTCTTCTTTTCCCATATCAATTGGCTGATGCAATGCACTTTCCACTGTCTCACTACTTCTGTTGATTGCATTAACACTGGTACCCTTTTCCAGTAACAATTTCACTATATCATCATTGCCATCCTTTACTGCACAGTGTAGTACTGCTTCTTCCTTCCTATCCTTCATATTAACCTCCACACCTTTTTCCAAAAGCAAAACTACCAACTCTTTTTGGCCAATACTGACCGCCCGATGCAATATAGTTTCTGCCGCTGCACAATTTCTGTTGATCGCATCAATCTTGACATCCTTGGTGAGCAATAACATCATAATCTCTTCATTTCCTGCTCTTATCACCTTAAGTAATGCTGTTTCTACTTTACTGTCCTTAATGTTCACTCCCACATCCCTTTATAATAGCAATTTGACTATCTCTTTGTTTCCCCTCTCTATGGCATTGAGAAGGGTAGTTTCCCCATTCTTATCTTTCCCATTTACATATGCACCTTTATCGAAAACTAATCTCACTATCTATTAATTTCCCTTCTTGACTAAATTCTGGAATGGTGTTTCCCCATTAACATCTTTTACATCCACTACAGTATTAATTTCCAAAAGCAACTTCACCATCTCTTCGTTTCCCTTTTTATTTGTATAGTGCAGTGGTGTTTCTGTTTTCTGATCTACTATACTAGTATTTACCCCTGATCTCCCTACCAGAAATTGTACTATCACTTTAAACTCGCTTTCTACAGCTATGTGCATTGGTGTGAGCCTGTCTTTGTCTTTTGCCCTCACAGTTGCCCCTTTCTCAACTAAGAGCTTCACTATTTCTAAATCTCTGGCTTAGATTGCCAAGTTTAGTAGCAGTATTGAATATTCTATATACATAGTATTCGTGGTGTTCTTGTTATAACCTCTATAGTAATTGTTGTACATCTGCATCTGGGTAACTGTCTTTACCTGCAAGGGTGCACCTTTTTCTAGCACGAATTCTACCACCTCCCAATATCTATTCTCAATCACCGTATGCAAGGATATTTTCTCAGTATTATCCTTCTTATCCAATGATGTATTTCTCCCTACTAGATTCTTTACCATTTCCTTATACCTGTTTTTGGCAGGCCACATCAAAGGCGATCTTCCATTCATGTTCGCCGAAGATCTAAGTGAGGAATTTTCATTCATAATAGAAGTAGCCAATAAAGTTAGACCCTAAAAGGATATAGCATGTATTAGAAGGAAGCTTATTGAATCAAATTGTGTTGGCAATTTGAGGGCATGATATATATGAGCCAAATGGGTAAATTGTTTGGTTTTCAGGGTATGAAATTTTCAAAACTCTTGTATCATAGGCCAAAGACAAGTGCTCTGCCAAAGATGGTATGACTAATTAAGGGAACTATACTCTAAGAATAGATACTTCTTCATATACTCCTTTCATTTTATTTGCTCAGTCTGCATAGTATTTAAAGTAAAATCATCAAACAAAAGGTAGTTGATGCAGGTTCTGCCAATAAGGTCATGCGCATCTCCCTTGGGAACATGGAATTCCTTGTAGAAGCTCGAAGGTGACAGTATCAATTTCATAGTGACAAAGAAGTTCCTAACAGACTTGTGAGTTAAGGGAATAGTGTATTCTTTATTTCAATGCTCTCTGAATTGGATGAAAAGTCCACATCTGGTTTCCAATTCATATTTGAGGTCCTTTGATAGAATCTTTTTGATGTTGTCCAAGGATATCAGGGCTCCGGAGCCAGTTAAGAGTACTAGGATAGCTAGAGCCATATTGAGCTCCTCTAAAGTCATGGGGTGAAGTAAGTAAACAACCTAAAATCAGCATATGTTTCACTCGATCCCTATCTCCTAACAGGATTTTCCCAAGGAACTTGTCGTAATATTGAAACAAATTTGATGGAATAGTTGCCAAGAGCATGTCAATTTCAGTATATAAGAAACATTTACTGAGGTCTCTAATTATGAGAGATATTGAAAGGAACATTCCTTTGGATTCATCTAAGAGGTGCTTCTCAACCTTTAGTCTCATCTCTTCAGGAAACCTGTTTTTGAAAGCTTTTCGAAGCTGGCTGACTATAAACTGTGAAAGATCCTCCCTGGTGGTTTCATGCTATAGTTGAATTGCTGGAACTATTATTAGGAAAGATTGAAATCAGATGTAGGGTCAGCTACTGAAAATAATCTGAAGCTGGTATGTGGAATCGGAAGAGTACATCTCTGTAAGCATTTTGAACAATACATTATAGGAGATATCCTCTCAATCGGTCTCTTCACATTTATTAAGGGCATCAACAAGACAATAAATTGGATCAACTTTAGGGTCTTAGGTTATTTTGCACAAAATTTTCCATAAGGTTTCTGCTAACCCCCCTATTTCTCTCCCTAAATCTGCACAATTCCACCTCCAGTATTACATATTTTGCAAACGATGGAGTTTGCTATAGTAGCTGATGCACTAATGACTTTTAGATGGTGGTAACCATTCACTGTTCTTCATCGCAGTTGTTTCAGAAAAAGTGAACAATAGGAGATTGGTCTCTCAGCAGGAGGAAAGTTATTATAGCAGTCTTCCCAGTTCCTAGAAACCCTAAGAGCTATAACAGCCTAGATGATAGGTGCTCAGAGGTCTAGATCTTGAACGTCTCATCCTTGAGAAGCCACTTATAAGTTCCAGGAAAAATTTGAATGTGCAGGATGTTAATAGTTCTATTATTGCTGTCTAGAAGGAGCAACTGAAGATAATCTTTCTCTGTAGGTTCTCCTTTCAATTTCCAAACAATATTAGCCTTACTCATTATATAACTGATGCCACCACTACAGCCTATTTCAAATCAGGTGTACCTGAGAGACTCTAGAAGAATACGTACTGTTTCCTGGCCAGTCTAGGATTATTCTCTCCTACGTAATTGAATGCTGGTCGGAATTGTCAATTTTTGCAATGTTTGCATTTTAGTAGACAGAAAACTGATGATCAGTTTCTGACATCAACAAAGCCATTAACACTAGGGGTGTGCAGGTCACAAGACGCTATGCAAGGGTCGACGTTGAGGTATCAAAAGGCTATACCATTGTCGCTGCGGAAGTAATCAGTGTATGAACTATATCAGGATATTGTTGAATTTGATTTCAGATTTCAAGGTTGATTTTTGTATACGGTAGCAGTGGTGGGAGGTTCGACAGCGGTTAAGTGATATTCTAGTCATTTGCATGGTGAAAAATTATGGGTAGCCTAAAAATACAGTGACATGAACAGACTATAAATACAGATATTACTTACTATTTAGAAGAAAATGGGTGGCCTAATGATGGGCAACAACCAATCAGCAGTAGGCATGCTATCAGGTCACATAATAGTTGAAAGACCTACATTTCTACTTTCAGAGACTACCCATTTGGTGTTGGTATCACCACAAGCCCTCTCTTGCCCCACTGCATGTCTTCGTTTCTAGCCTCATAGTAATAAACTATTTGTAGAGTATGTACTCTTCCTCCTTGGCCAGTGTCATACATATAGATCAACAGTACATGCACGTATATATAGAGTACAGTAAATCATCCCATAATTACAGGGGGTCGGTGCCCGATCAAGGCCAGAATTATTGAAGAGCTATAAACGTGAGAATCTCTTGGCAGTGGCATTAGTCACCTATAGAAGCAGATGTTTCATGAACCCCAAGTGCAAAGCTTTGGTAAATTATAATATTGCATAAAAAATTATGCATGAACTACACCCATTGAAGGATATGGTAATCGTAATAAAGGTGTATAGCAAAGTCAAATAATTTGGAACATTGATGAGGTTTTCATTTGTATTTTTCCGTAATTTTTACGTGTCTCTGTACAAGAGTCAGTTTAGTGGGGATGTATACAAGTACAATTTAAGAACTTTATGGAAAGAGTATGCAGTTTTGGGTGTGAATTTCTCTCTTCGCAGTTAAGTCACAATGAAATGTAAGATATTTTTTCTATTTTTAATAAAATTCCTGGAAATTTTTCCCCAACAAGGTTGGAAACTAGAACTCATGAGAGGCTAGAAATACAACTGAATTGGTTCCTAGGGAAGGCCTGAAATTATGAGAGGTATGTAATTCTAGCAGAGTGGAATTATAGGAGGTTTTACTGTATTATCATTCAATTCTCATAACTTTGCATATGCTAAGTATATGTGTTTCATATGAGATGTAGCACCTCAATATTTACATGCAGAATTACATATACTTGCACATGTGATTGCTTTCATTCAGAATTGTGCATTAAATACACTGTTTCTGCACTTTACCCTGCCTTGAACTTTTCGACAGCTGAGAGCTCAGAGCCATTCTAGATGTCCTATCTGTGGATTAGTACATGTAGCTGTTTTGTTTTTTCAGCTAGCCTGTGATGGTGTCTTCCCACATAATTGAATGCTGGTCAGAATCGTCAATTTTGCCAATGTTTGTATTTTCATACATGAAATTCTTGTCATTAGTTTCAGACATCACCAAAGCCACTGATGCTAGGGGTGTGATGGTCGAAAGATACCTAGGCATGGTCAATTTTGAAGTATCAGAAGGCGGTATCATCGTCATTGCTAAAGCAATGAGCACCCAACATTATATCAAGATATTGTTAAATCAGTTTTCGTAGGCGGTGCTTGTTCACGGTAGTAGCAGCGAGAGGTAGACAGCATTTGGGTAATATTGTGATAATTAACACTTTTGACAAATTTTGGGTGGGCATATAATGAAGTGATATAAACAGAATATGAATCCTTCTACCAGAGAAAAAAATGGTTGGCCTAGTAATAAACAATAACGATTCGCTGCTACAATTATATTATTGCTTCTTTTTTGAAGCACTATGCACGGTATCATGTCATGTGTTGTTTGAAAGAGTATGTGCACAGGTACAAATGAAACATTAAATGCAGAAGTCATGTATTGAAGCAAGCCTTCTTAACACTATTCAACTAGTTTGCTACACCTCTTGGTTACAACTCTTCCCTCCAATACGCAGAAGAGATAGCTCATAAACCAACGATAAAAGTTACCACAGTACGTAGGGAAGATGTTTAGAAATTTTAGCCTTTTTATCGTGTAGCACTGAATTCCATATTTATCATCAAATACAGCTTCTACCTATAAATATCTTGCCCACAATTCATATAGTCATGCAGCAATCTGTTTTGCATTAGGTCCAAAATTCCCCCCATAGTTATATTCTGTTTCATTTATACATTATCACTCGATATCTTAGCCCTGTGCAGTGAGTGTTTCATACTCTTAGTGGCACAAGCTATAAGATCACCAGTTTGTATACTATGTATATTTTGATAAACTTCATACTTAATAATTCAGGTTTTCCCTGTATTTTTTCTTTTTTTTTATGGGGTTGCTGAGGCATTTCTTTTTACATCAATTGGGTATTTGTAACGAACCATGGTCATGTACTTTCCTACTTGTGTTTCTTGTTGTCAGTGATGTTTTTTGGAATTCCATGTTATGAATCATGAATTATCACTCGGTCATATACGGTCACTCATGTTTAGCTGTCTGCCTTGCGGAGGTCATGAGAACAGTGTTTAGATTGAATGACGTATGGAAAAGGGTCATGTGGACAAAACAGGTTTTACAGAGACTGCTCTAGAAGGGAGGCAGTGCTCTTGGCAGTTGGTATAAAAGAGAAGGAAATCTCTCGGTCTTGTATTTCTTTCGCTTTCTTCTTTACGCAGTATCTTAAGTATACACCTTCGGAATAAAAAGTTATTCCCACAAACCTTCAGCACATCATTGCCTCGCTCAATGCACACCTCTTGAGTCCTCCAAAGAGTTGTGTATCTTCTTCTATCCTGATTTACCCAAAAACCCCGATACAGACTGAGCATCAGTTGTATCGCTGAAGGAGTTGTCCTTTACACTTTACTGCGTCATTCAGAAATCACCATCGAAGAAGGTACATGAGAATTCAGGTGACATTGGATGTCATCCCCAATCAACTGGAACTTCCGAGGAGAGGAACCCCAGTTCACTATCCAGGAAATCACCAGGCTGCTACAAGACAAGAACCTGCTTCCTCCAGAAGAACCCAAAGACTGGCAGATCCCACCCCCCAGAAGAGGAATCGCAGAGTCCATTTCAGTTCAGAGGTCCAGGCTAGGCCAGCACAGAGACCAGCATTGCCAAAGGTATTTTCTGAGAGACCGGCAAAAGCTCAGAAAGTTTGGTGCAGCATCTGCCATTGCAAAGTCAACCCTGTTGACCACCACCTACGCTGCAAGACCAGGGAACAACAAGAACTCAAGAAGGCAACCAGGCCACAGTGGAAAAAGGGTTTCTGCATCAGACACTGCGATGGGCAAATCCACGGATTCTTCTGCAAAGACTACCGCTGTGACGACCATTGGAATGACAGAGTCTACTTCAACCACTGAGTACCAAATATCGTAAGTGGTAATGGCCATTCCAGACCCAGGAAAAGCACCAGTACTACGCTTGTGCCTGTGGTCAGATACGGACACCATAACTGCAAGTTTTCTGCTAGATGAGGAATTGGAAGACGCCGCCCTCAAATTCCTGGAACATCTTAGGAAATCTAAGGTTGACAACCTTACAGTTGAAGTCACTATTCTCCTAGACATAACCGGTACACCAGGAGAGCGAAGATAAGATTGTTCTCTATCTGTACAAAGACGATCTTGTTGTGCTACACCAGAACCACCCTGTCACCCCAGTCCAGCTCGACAAAGACAGAATCCTCCTACTTGCCGTCCTAGACCCAAGTATCGACGAGTTCCTAGCAGCAAAGAGTCACAGGCATTAGTCATTGTCTACCAAGGAAAAGCTTCCAGACCCACCAGAGGATATAGAGGAAGCATATCCTATCCCAGGTCTAGAAGAACTGCACTCTTAGCGAGATATCTATAACCTCAATAAAGGCCATGCCGTTCCACAGTACCAAAGGATCAGAAACTAGATCAGAGAACGTTACAATTCCAGTGTTGATCAAGAGCAGGAAATTGAGGACCTGAAACAACAACAAGTTGCGGATCAGCAACAGATCGAAAACCTCTAAAAGGAGCGAGTACCAGAAAGCGAACAACTTGAAAACCTGAGACAAGAATGGGTCACACTCCAGTTAGCGGTCGACACCTTATAACAAGAACTGGAAGAGAAACAACAAGCACAAGAAATGCCTAAGCTAGCAAAGCTCAAGGACCCTGAAGCGTTCAATGTGAAGGATCATGCCCAGTTGGACTTATTCATCACAAGGTGTATGGACACCTTCGAGGTCAACGAAGACAGGGGCGAAGATGAGAGTCACAACATTAAGTGGGCAGCATCGTTTTTGAAGGGACCAGCACAAAAGTGGTACATTGCCAGAAGGATAAAAAATTCCAAAAAAGAAAAAGCACCTGAGGAAACGTGGTCAGCCTTCGAGGAAGCGTTCAGGAAAGCGTATGATGATCCAGATAAGGATAATACAGCCTACCAGCAACTGGAAAACCTCAGACAGAAAGGGAATGTGTCTGAGTACTGTGCAGACATCGATGGTCTCGCATTTAATGCCAACCCACCCGAAGATGACAGGATGAGGATACTCCTGTTCAAGAAAGGGCTGAAAGGAAAAATCTACGAAGCCATAGCCCACCAGTCTAACCTCCCTAAAACATACTCTGATTTCACGCAACTGTGTATTCAGTTGGAGAGTCAGCTTGAGTCAATTCCAAAGAAGGAAGAGAAACCTGCCAGCAAGTCAAGAGAAGAACAGCAGAAGCAAGGCTTCAAGAAACAGAAAAAGTTCAACACCTACCACCAGAAGGGACAATACCAGGAAAAAGAAAAGATCACTCAGGAAGAGAAGGATCGCCGCAAGAATAGAGGCTTGTGTTTCAATTGTGGCAAAGATGGACATTACACCAAGAACTGTCCAAAGAAGGAAACCAGCAAATAGTCAAAGACCACTAGCACGAAAGTGGCGACCGTTACAATCCAGTCAGGAAACTCCAAGAGTCAGAAATAGATGGTGGTCTAGCTCTGAGGAAAACCCAAGGGAAAAGCCTTACCCAGAAAGCCGCCAGAACAGAAAAGTTGAAAATGTTTTCAGAAGGAGAACATTTGATAGTCTAAGTAACATTGAATAACACTGTAGAGTATTACGCCCTATTGGAGACAGGGGCAAACGGTTTCGCATTTATGGACGAAACATTTGCGGAAGAAAACAGTTTAGCTATGTCAAAGTTAGAGGCCCCAAGAACCTTGACAGTTGTCGATGGAGGACAAGCGAGCAGTAGGAAAGTCAATAAGGTCAGCGAAGTGGAAATTCAGGTTGGACTAAGAAAGGAACAAGCGTTGTTCTATATCATGAAGTTAGCAGACTGCCCTATCCCACTAGGACTGCAGTGGCTACAGCACCATCAAGCGCAATTGGATTTCAGGAGAAATCAGCTCACCTTCTTGGAAGAGAAAGGGAGAAGTGGAATCGATATCACCACCGTTGGAGCAGTACCCTTCGAGAAAATGGCAGCAAGGAACGACAGCAAGCTGTATGCCATTAGTGTTACGGAACCTATCGAGGAAGGAAAGACACCAAAAACGGTACCGCCAGAGGAATTGGTACCAGAAGAGTACCATGAATATTTGCACCTCTTTGATAAAGAAAAAGCGGATGCTTTACCACCACATCGAAAAGTCGATCACAGGATTCCACTGGTTGAAGGAGGAGAACCACCGTGGTTACCTACCTACGGACTATCAGAGGTACAGCTACAAGAGCTAAGGAAGTACCTGAAAGAGAACCTAGCGAAAGGATTCATCCAGGAGTCGCAGTCTCCAGCTGGCGCACCGATATTATTTGTGAAAAAGAAAGATGGATCACTCCACCTATGTGTGGATTATCGCGGACTCAACAAAATCACAATTAAAAATCGCTATCCACTGCCATTAATCCAGGAAACATTGGAACGATTGAAGGAAGCGAAGATCTACACCAAGTTAGATCTGAGACAGGCATACAATTCAATCCGAATTGCAGAAGGTGAGGAATGGAAGATAGCATTCCGCACCAGGTATGGTCATTATGAGTATAAGGTTATGCCTTTTGGACTCACAAATGCAACAGCAACGTTCCAAGCGTTCATCAACGACATCCTAAAAGATCATTTGGACGTTTTCTGTGTTGTCTATCTAGATGACATATTGATCTTTTCAAAAACCCTGGAAGAACACATCAGCCATGTGCAAACAGTCTTGAGAAAACTAGGGGAAAACAAAGTTAATTGCAAACCTGAGAAATGCGAATTCCATGTCGAAAAAACGGAGTTTCTTGGATACATCATCTCCCCAGAAGGCATCACCATGGACAGCAAGAAGGTAGAAGCGGTACTTGGATGGGGAACACCAAAGTCAGTCAAGGACATTCAGATGTTCCTAGGATTCGTGAACTTCTACCGGAGATTCTTCAAAGGATACTCAAGAGTAGTATCGCCGATTACAAAGCTATTGAAAAAGGACCAAAAGTTCGAATGGACGAAGGAAGCAAGCGCTGCTTTTATAAGCCTCAAAGAAGCGTTCACATCAGCGCCAACCCTGAGACACTTTGACCCAGAAAAACTGGTTATTGTGGAAACAGATGCATCAGATCATGTGGCAGCGGGCATCCTTTCCCAGAAGTTCCAGCATGAGGATGGAAAGCAAGTTTTGCACCCAGTGGCATACTTCTCCATGAAGTTCAACCCCGCACAGTGCAACTACCCTGTGCATGATAAGGAACTGTTAGCAGTTATTCTCGAATTTACAGAGTGGGAACGACATATTGCATACTCGAAATTCCCAGTTCAAGTGATAACAGATCACAAAAACTTGGAATACTTTATGACCAAGAGAATGTTGAATCGCTGACAAGCAAGGTGGTCCGAGTTCCTGTCAAGATTCAACTTTCAGATATGTTACCGACCAGGGAAACAGGGAGGAAAACCTGATTCTTTAACCAGAAGATCCGGAGATCTTCCGAAGGAAGGGGATGAATGTCTCGCTTATCAGGAACAGATGATCATCCAACCCCGCAATTTGGACCCTGCATTGCAAGCGAGTCCAGAGCTCCATGTTCTCTCAGCAACAGTGGAAGTGGAGAGAAATCAAGATTTTGAAGAGAAAGTCAAGAGGTCTTATGACAAGGACCCTGCCACAAAATCTATCCTGCAGGCCCTGCAGAAAGGAGAAAAATCTTCGAAGCATACGGAACTGTCAGATTACGCGATCATGGAAGGATTGTTATTGTACAACAACCTACTCAACATCCCTGACGATCCAGACCTAAAACTGGAGGTACTCCAATAGAACCACGACTATATAGCCGCCGGACATCCAGGAAGAGCCAAAACATATGAGTTGTTCACAAGGAACTATTTTTGGCCAGGATTGCGGAAATACATCAGCCGATACATCAGCCACTGCGAAGCATGCATGAGAGCAAAACCTGTCAGACATGCACCATTCGGCACTTTGAAACCCTTGGAAATACCTGAGAAGCCATGGAATTCGATATCCATGGACTTTATAGTGGGATTGCTAACAAGCAAGGAATGTGATGGAATCCTTGTAGTAGTGGATTGCCTGACCAAAATGGCACACTACATCCCTACAACGGAAAAAGCAACAAGTGAAGATATGGCCACCCTGTACCTACATCACATATGGAAGCATCATGGATTGCCAAAAGACATCACCTCCGACCGTGGTACCCAGTTTGTTTCGGAATTCTGGAAGTCACTATGCAAGGTTCTGAAAATCAAAAGCAATCCCAGCATGGCATACCACCCCCAGACAGATGGTCCGACAGAAAGAACGAACTCGGTTCTAGAACAATATCTGCAGGTTTATTGCCATTACCAGCAGGATGATTGGGCATCCCTGCTTCCCCTCGCAGAGTTCAGCTACAACAATCAAGTTTCGGCAACTACAAAAGTTAGCCCGTTCTATGCGAACTACGGATACCACCCACACTTTGCAATAGACATAGACCTGAGGTGAAGGTCAAACACCCCTAAAAGTGTCAAGCATCTCGCTACCAGACTGCAGGAAGCGCATGACTTATGCAGGGCAGAAATCGCTTATGTACAAGCAACCCAGAAGGAAGCGGCAGATCAGTCAAGAAAACTGGCACCTGTGATAGAAGTTGGAGAAAAGGTTTGGTTGAATGCCAGGAATCTGCGCACTCAGAGGCCATCCAAGAAACTCGATCACAAACGACTTGGTCCATTCAAAGTTCTAGCAAGAGTCAGAACTCGAGCATATAAACTCAAGCTTCCTCACTCTGTGAAGATCTATCCAGTCTTCCATGTCTCTCTACTAGAACCAGCCAGCAAACATGAACCAGTCCCAGGCTATCAAAATCCTCCACCTCCTCTGATTATCATTGAAGGAGATCGAGAGTACAAAGTTGAGAGTGTTCTCGACTATAAACGCCTTTGAGGTGGTGCTCTTCGCTACCTTGTCAAGTGGGTCGGCTACTCCAAGCCTATGTGGGAGCCTTCCTAGCACCTCGAGTACTCCCAGGAGCTCATCAATAAGTTCCACCACCGCTTCCCCAACAAGCCCAAGTTGTGATGGAGATGAGGAAATGACAGAAATCTCCCCATCCCCCACTATGGTCGCACCTGTTTTCGACCAGTATGGACGAATTTGCACCTCCCCTGAAGACAGTACAGTGAAGGAGGAACCCCTCGATGACCCTCCACCATTGGGTCTCAGAACCATCGCCAGCCAGAGTTGGGCACCGGTCTTGCCCAGAGAAAAACCCCAACTGCAGGAGCCGCCACTTTACGCTCCGCAGCCACAGTTCACCCTGAACCAACAGTTCCAGTGATGGGAGGAACAAGTTTTGCCAACTATTTCCCCCATATCGCCCCTTGGTTCACCAGTGATCAAGGTGGACCCAGAGAAACCCTATTGGCAGTATGCGCCAATATCGAAAGTATCCGCCAGTCATAGTAGATATACCCCCCCACCGATGCCACGAGTTCCAGTCAATCCCCAGCTCCTAGAGATCAAGGAGGAACACCTACCTGAGGCACCACCAGAGGTAGCTGAATGTGATTCAGCAGTGTGCCAGTATTGCCCACCGATGCCCCTACACATCCGGCATGGAAATCTCAGGGAGAGATTGCACTGGATAGTGGAGAATGTGAGAGATGACCACCTGAGAGAAGAAGTATTCCTAGCTGTCACAGGAGTTCCAGCTTAAAGAGGGGGATACTGTAACGAACCATGGTGATGTACTTTCCTACTCGTGTTTCTTGTTGTCAGTGATGTTCTTTGGAATTCCACGTTATGAATCATGAATTATCACTCGGTCATGTATGGTCACTCATGTTTAGCTGTCTGCCTTGCGGAGGTCATGAGAACAGTGTTTAAATTGAATGACGTATGGAAAAGGGTCATGTGGACAATTTACAGAGACTGCTCTAGAAGGGAGGCAGTGTTCTTGGCAGTTGGTATAAAAGAGAAGAAAATCTCTCAGTCTTGTATTTCTTTCTCTTTCTTCTTTACACAGTATCTTAAGTATACATCTTCGGAATAAAAAGTTATTACTACAAACCTTCAGCACATCGTTGCCTCACTCAATGCGGACCTCTTGAGTCCTCTAAAGAGTTGTGTATCTTCTTCTATCCTGATTCACCCAAAAACCCTGATACAGACTGAGCATCAGTTGTATCGCTGAAGGAGTTGTCCTTTACAGTATTAACCGATGGTAAGAGGCTGATACATGAGCATTGGTAGGTGGAGGCTTTCGCAGTTTTCTCTAAATACATGAAATATAAGAATCAGTGATCATTTATATATTTTGTTAGTCCCTGATTGAATATACTGGACAGTCATGTCTTTTGTCTTATTTTTTTCTCATCTTTGCATTCATATTGTCGTTTGCTCAATACATGTTACCAATTAATTGCTTCAGAATAATACCTCTGAGTTTGAGTCTTGCTTCTAGATTTTACTCTACATGTGACATAATTAATACCTATCCCAGCTCAACTACTCCATATAAGCTGACATGACTTATACAATGGTAGCTTCTAGGCTATACTATATAGAAGTAGAAAATTGACAAACCCCCTACTTCTCACATGTTGTGCACCCTATCGTGTGTGTGGCGTACACCCTCCCACATTTTGTGCAGCCCCTCCCAGGTGTTGTATAGCCCCTTGAATGTGTTATATAGCCCCTTGTGTATTCTGCATGTACAAACCCTTATGTGTGTTGTGTACTTGCCCTCCATTGTGTGTTAAAGGAAACCCAGAACCTGGATCGCATTACATGTCAAGTTCACCTTCGAAAAAAAATTTTCTACAAGAATTTGATGAAAAAGCTACCCTTTACAGAAAATATATTGTTCTCCATCAAAACTGTTGAGTTATGCATAGAAAAAACACCTCCATTCATGGCACTACTAACAAGTACCTTGAAAGAGAGGAGGGGGAAAGTGAAAGAAAAAAAAACAGAATTGTAGGGTAGCAGCCACAGCAAAAATAAAGCTTTTATGTGGTCTCATTTATAGGTATATTCACAAGGAAAGATGTTTTTTTATATTTAAGTATCTACAGTATATTCAGTCAAGTGATATCCTGTAAATCTGGAAAATTTCTTCCTAAACCTAATTCATTATACACCTAAACCTCACCTTTCACAATTTGGTATTTCTAGTGAATAAGAGGATAGCTATAAGTAAGGACTTGTAGACCACCTTCTATAGATATATTTCACAGATTTTAGCAGAAAATTTAAATTATATGATAGAGCTTTTTTCATTTTCTGTATAGGACATATCATGTGCACTACACATGCAATGTGGTGCATGATACATGCGATGGCGGTTTTGTCCATTTTCATGGCTTATACTGTGGTAGCTATAAAACTGCTAAAAAAAATATTTCACAACATTCCTTGCATTTCCAAAGTTGAGGAAACCATGAATGTTACAAAGCAATAGCTCACAAGCTAGCCAAAGTGTGGCTGCTTATAATCCATAATGCTGATAACCCTGTACTGGGTATCTCATACTTTCAACCCAACTAACAGTGAATACATCATTTAAAGAGATATTGCATAGGAAGATCACTTCTTTCGCTAACTCATTTTGGAACTTGGATCGGCCATATTAGATCCAGTTATAGAAAGTAAATTTATATTGCTCTTTGGTGATAACAATTGTAACTCATGTATTGACTTAACGTATATAAGAAAGGATGATATGTTAACAAATTGCTTTGGAAAGGCTTTCAGTAGGATAAAGTACCTATTTTCAACAAGTATGGATGAATTTGCACCTCCCCTGAGGATAGTATAGTGAAGGAGGAACCCTTCAAAGACCCTCCAGCATTGGGTCTTAAAACTATCATGAACTAGAGCTGGGTACTAGTCTTGCCCAGAGAAAAGCCCTAGCCCTAGGAGCTACCGCTTTATGCTCCCCAGCTACAGTTTACCTTCAACCAGCAGTTCCAGCAAGAGGAGGAACAAGTCTTGCCTCTTATTTCCCCCATATCACCCCTTGGTTCACTAGTGATCAAAATGGACCCTCAACAACCTTATTAGTAGTATGCAGGAATATCGAAAGTATCCGCCAGTCCTAGCAGATACACCCCCCTACCAGTACCAATAATTCCTATTAATCCCTAGCTCCTGGAGATCAAGTAGGAACACCTACCTGAGCTATAACTAGAGATAGCTGAGAGTGACTTAGCAGTGTACCAGTATTACCCACTGATGCCCCTACATATCTAGCTTAGAAATCTGAGGGAAAGGTTATGCTGGATAGTGGAGAATATAAGAGGTGACCACTTGAGAGAAGAAGTATTCCTGGCTATCACAGTAGTTATAGCTTAAAGAGGGGGATACTGTAATAAACCATAGTCATGTACTTTCCTGCTTGTTGTATTCTCCTTATGCTCCCTATTGTTAGTGATGTTCTTTGGAATTCTGCATTATGAATCATGAATTATCACTCAGTTATATATGGTCACTCATGTTTAGCTATCTGCCTTACAGAGGTCATGAGAATAGTGTTTAGATTGAATGATGTATGGAAAAGGGTAATGTGGGCAAAACAGGTTTTACAGAGACTACTCTAGATAGGAGGCAGTGCTCTTGGCAGTTGGTATAAAAGAAGGAGATATCTTATAGTCCTGTATCTTTTCCTTCTTTCTTCTTTATACAGTATCCTAAGTATATACCATAGGAATGAAGAGTTATTACCACAATCCTTCAGTATATCATTACCTGACTTAATGCACACCTCTTGAATCCTCTAATGAGTTTTGTATCTTCTTCCATCCTGATTTACCATAAAACCCAATATAGACTAAGTATCAGTTGTATTGCTGAAGGGGTTGTCCTTTACAATTCCACCAAAATAAGTTTTTAATCCATCACCTACTCTTACCAAACAAAGAAGCCTTTTTTTAAGAAAGAATAAAGGAAAAAAGAAAAAAGAAAAAGAAAAAGAAACAGAAAATAAAAAAATCTACCACCATATGAGTACCTCCTCTATTCCTTTCAACAAATTTAATACCCTTTTTCCTTACTTTTCCTAAGTCCTTCGAGGTCTTACTCTTTCTATTATCACTGTTGGTAGTGGGGGAGGGACCTTGGCCTTATCGAGGCATTTTCTAACTCCATTCTTGACCACCTATCTGAAGAGGTTAATATTTTTGTACAGTATGTATTCGATATTTTTTACTTATTATATTCATCAGGTTATTTTCTCTATGGTTTGACATTCTATTATGTAATATTGCATATTTTGGGATTCTCTACTTAAACAGAAGTTGTTTTTGTAGTGGAAGTATAGTAGGTTTGGGATGTAACAGTGACCTGTTTTGAACTAGAAATCCTATGCTATGTAGTACTTGTTTATCATTGTATATGGGTCAACTTTTTTCTCCAAGGGTTTGTTTACATAGGTTTTAAACTTCTACCATGGTCTTTCTTTAGTTTCAGATTATATGGTAGACTTGGTTATTTTTTTTCATTCCCTGCTTTCAGTTATTTTAGTTCTTTTTTGGTAGACTTGGATTTAGCAAGCTGGCCTACTGACCTATTTCCTTTGATTCCTGTATATCCTGGGACCCATTCTAGCCTGGTGGTGATTGCTCTACTATTGAGCGTCTAGTTTAGTCAAAAGATTTCTTTACTATGTTCTGAGTGGGGAAGGGGAAAGGGTTAGCCGCTGCTGTTATAGCTGCTTGGGAGTTAGAGAATATAAGGAGGTTCTTCATCCTTTTCTGGAGTTTGGTCCTTTCATATGCTATTTTGAAAGTAGTTCTGATTCCTTCTAGTTGTCTATTAAAGACTTGGATGTTTAATGCTAAGGTTTTGGCTATTCTTTTTACTTCTTTTCCTCCACTGTATCTGACTGCTGCCATTCTGACTTAGCTGTTGTCATTGAGTTTTGAGGTATTGTGTAATGAACCGTGGTCATGTACCTTCCTGTTTGTTATGTTCTTTGGAATTCCGCGTTACGAATCATGAGTTATCACTCGGTCATGTATGGTCACTCATGTTTAGCTGTCTGCCTTGCGAGGGTCATGAGAACAGCGTTTAAATTGAATGA
>JABYPW010000624.1:0-22847 GCA_016880775.1 Phymatotrichopsis omnivora | reverse complement strand
GGGAGGGGGTCCAAGATGAAATTTCGGAGATTTGGATTCTGTGGTGGAGTTTCCTTGAGCGTCGATGTGCTTCCAGGCCCACAGGGAGGGATTCTAAACTTTTTATGCATTGTATTAATATTGAATTAACTTTTCCCACAGTACCGTTCGACTTCTCTATCCCCACACCCAGATCCCCGAAGAAACGCCCAAAGCCTATTGTTTCCAGAGCGAGAGAGAGATAGAAATGCTCTGTAAACCTATTACACTGTATATATAAGCGCCATACGCCGTGAATCCACACCTCCCCTCAAAAGAATTGTTCTACAGCGCGAAAACCGGTGCCGCAACTTCATCCCAATTCTCATCCCACCTGCTCCCGGTCTCCCTTCCAGCCCCCATCTTCAGCCGCTCCAGTTCCTTCGAGCTCGGATCAAACACCCTCTACTTGTCATTAGCCATCGTTGAACTACCATTCCATAATAAAAGGAATACAAACCGTCAACAGCTCTCCCAACTCATCTCCGTTCTCAAAAATGACTCCGTTCTCCCCTTCCTTCACCAGTTCCCCCACAGCCTCAAACCTAACCGCCGCAACTGGTACACCTGCTCCAAAGAGATCTACAACCTTCATTGGCAGGTCTACGCCGCTGGAGCTAGTATGTAAACTGACGCCTAAATCTGCGCTTCCCACCATCTTTGGATAGTCTTCCGCTTCCAGCCAGAGACACTTCACGGCAACACACTGGAAATCCAGTGTTTCGATCCGGGCCATGTATGCATCCCTCATCGGCCCCTTTCCCGTAATTATCGCTAGAATGAATGGTAAAGTGTTAGGACGCAGGAAATTTTTTCCGGAGGCTGCCCGGTCGTAAGCTAAGAGGGCGGCGAGGAGGATGGAGAAGTCTTCGTCGGGGGTCCAGGAGGTGGAGGAGAGGAGAAGCTTGGTTTGGCCATTTAGGATGGATTCTACGTAGGGTGCAGTTTCCGGGTTACTGCTCAGGAAGTCGATGCGTTGTTCGGTTGTGATGGGTTGGAAGTGGAGTGGGGGGCGGTCGTACAGAGTTTTGATGGGTGTCCTGTTGGTTCGGGAGTTAGTGGGATATGAGAGAGGAAAGGAGGGAGCATACGTCACGCCCATGTTCTCCTTCAGAATTTTCGCCATGGCATTGGTAACAGTAAAATTCGCATATGCTCCCTTAGCAAAGAAGTTTTCATACCTACATCCTCGTTAGTCACCGCCAGCCTCCAAACCCACCAATTCCAATCTTCAAAAACTCACCACCGACTAGCGACCACCACCGGAGCCCCCTCACTAAACTTAACCTTCAAAATACTCCACCCAAAATTATGCCAATCGACTACAATCTTGACTCCCCTCAATGCGCTCACAATCCTCGCAACAAACAACGTCGGTATTGCCGGAGGATTCTGGAGAAGAATGTAACCCGCGGATGGCGGGATGATATAGAGTAGTAGATACAGCAACGAGGTGAGCTGGAAAAGAGCTTTTAGTGGACCCAGCAGCGGGAACAGAACCGGCGAAGAGGTCGTAAACACAGGCAGTGGTGGGGGAAGGGGGTAGAATTTTATATTCGGGTTCGAGATTATCGATTCCAGCGGCGGAGTATCTAGTACCCAGCTGTCAATATTGGGGGTCCCTGTCCAGCAAATCTTTTCTCTCGAAAATCGAGGAGAATTGAACTCACCCTCATACCCTACCAAATCGACTCTGCCTCCCCGCCTCGCAATCGATAATGCGTGGTACATCATCCTGGGACTCCTCCCCACATCCCCTAGTACCAAAACCACGACCCTAACATTTTCCTTTTCATCTTTGACATGGCGGGCTGGAAGACATAAAAGTAACGCAGAGAATCCCAGGGACAGGAATACGGTGAGTGGACCATAGGATTCGAAGAAGCTAACAAAGCCCATCGCGTTAATTGTGGGGAATCATACGACGTGGTTCGGAGGTACGGCGAGGTGGTGAGCGTTGGATTTGTATTCAACTAAGGGAGACGTGTCGGTGTGTTAATAAGCGAATCATTTTTTTTGTTTGTGAGCCGCAGAGGCTCTGCGACGTCCGGACAGCGTGGTGGGGCTGACACACGCCAAAAATCCACTATACATGTAGTACTCTATTTGTACTAGGGTATGGAAAAAAGTGATCGGAATCTGATAAAAAAAAAAAAAAAAAAGTATGGTAGATTGCTCCTGTGAGGAAAAAAGTGATCGTAACCCTATCCTATTGGGCTGATCTCGCGCCCAGACAGAACGATTGGCACACCCGAGTACTAGTACATGTACTCGAGTAGTTGCCTGGGACCAATTCAGGCGTCACCGAGCTAGTAGGTTAAAGTACTTGGCTGTGAGGGGAAATGATCGCAACTGTTTCTGAGCCAATCGTTCTGTGTGGGTGCGAGATCAGCCCAATAGGATAGGCTTACGATCACTTTTTTCCTCATAATGAGCTAATCCTGCATCGATGGGCGCTCTGCTATACTTTTTTTTTTTATCAGATTGCGATCACTTTTGTGCACACCCGAGTACTCTACACTTCTGCGCTCATACGTAAATAAAACAGACCCGCTACATCACGGGCGATCACCCGTCCGCAGTTAATACCGGGATAAAATGATTCGGAATAGGAAGCCTAAAGCAAGGTTGAAGCGGCTAGTGGAAAGAAATGGCCCAACTGGTATGGAAGCACCACCTCTCGGGATCACGGCACCTTCTGATAATTCCCGGTATTTTAACGTATTGGTTGAGGTTTTCCTGCGGGAAATAAGGGATCGTGTGCTGGGAAGAAATTTCACTCGGTATCATGCTGCTTTCAATGACGAGAATATCTGTGTTCGGGATATAGCGGATATGACTGTCGAGGAGTAGGTAAGATGCGGCGTAAAGGTCGCGGTATGTATACTAGTATTCGGCGTGTCTTGGTGTTTTTGTGTAGAGCATTGTGGTGGCATCTCATGTGAGCTCTTTAGTGATGGCTCGTGCGCGTGGAAGTAACCTCCGGCCTTCATGCAACGGTTGATGCTGTTGGGTATGGTGAGGAGTGGCATACGTTGCGATAAATACTACGACAGCTGGAATTTTTCTGGGGAAATAGCGTAGTACAAGCTTTCCACAATGTAACTGATACCCTTTTGAGTTTTATCTCTTCATCTTGCAATTTAACAGTTACTGAAGAGTGTTGCTGGTGCTAAAATGTCAGGTAAAACGAACATGTTCGCTGTCTATAATTTGGGGTTTTCAGCTGCAGAACAATGATATATATATGTAAACCCATCAATGACCATGCTTTTTCCAGTATTTTAATGCTTTTTCTTGATTTTCATAAAATTTCGACACAGTTTTCAGCCTATCTTGTCCCTCTTCCCAACCGTATCTCAATTTTCCCGAGTGATAATTCACGACCCCAACCCCTTACATTGGCTGTCGATTGTATATAACTAAGTACGTCTCCATAATGTAGCTTTACTTTGGGCCTCCTACCATTGTATGGAGATTCACAAAGTTTCGTAAAATAACACAAAACCAACCTTGAGTGCCCCTTTCACACTTCAGCCGCCAAACAAAAACCTCATACATTTCATAATTCTTTACAATACGCGCTTCCGACTAATGCAAAATGACCACCGCCTCAAACGGCCTCAAAACCAATGTTCCACCCACCACATTCAACTTACCATACGTCCCCACTAAGACCTTCTCCTCTGGTATTACTATACACGTGCCTGGGATCTTCCACTTGACCTCTTTCTCAGTGAAATTTAAGATTACCATGGCGGCAGTATCCTTATATGTCCGTTTATACGCAAAAACTTCCGTATCCTCCGGAGAAAGTAGCGTGAAATCTCCGTATACAAAGATATCTTTATATTTTTTGCGGACGGAGAGGAGGTGCTTATAGTGACTCCGGACGCTGGTGGGGTCCGGAATTTGCTGCGCAGCGTTCCAGGTTGGGTAGTCGTCGTTGACGCGCATCCACGGAGTACCGGTTGTGAAGCCTGCGTGGGGGGTTGCGTCCCACTGAGAGAGTTATCAGTGAGTATCAAGAGGGGGGTGGGATTGTTATACTTGTACGGGTGTTCGACTGTTATCACGGGCTCTTTTTTGGAGCACAGCCATGACATCGGCCATTTTAGATTTGTCGCCGCCGCGCATTTTGAGGACCCTGTAAAAAAAGCGGCGGGTCAACTATGCTCTCTGGATATAAATTCTTAGAGGGTGTGAGGAAAATGCATACTCATTGTAATAGTTTGTTGTTTCCACATCTTTATATTCCTCAATACCCCAACTTTTGGGTACATTTGCCATACCCAATTCCTGTCCTTGATACAGATAGACTGTCCCGCTCTGAAACATCAAAAGTGTTCCCAGCATCTTCGCCGCGTAAGGTCGGAATTCCGGTGCATCGGAAGCAAACCTCGACACTGAACGACTCTGGTCATGATTCTCAAGGTAGAGAGCATTCCACCCATCATGATCGATCATGAACCTCTGCCAGCGATTCACGATTTCCTTCAATTGCGGCAGAGTCCAGGGTTTATAATCAAATTTACCATTTGGACCATTTTCGATATCGGCTCTGAGAATTAACGACCAAGCATTATAATGTCAGTTGAGAAATTTGACGATTGCAAGGAACGTACATGTCGAATTGAAAGATCATATCCAATTTATGTCTCTTTCTCCCCACAACCTTGATCACCTCGTTCGGATCCTCTATCCACGGCATCTCACCAACGGTTATGCTGTTGTATTTGGACAGCACCTCTTTTCGCATCTCTTGGAGAAATTCGTGTAATCGGGGGCCATTTGCAAAATGTATCATCCCGGGTTGGAACTCTCTATCAGGATACTGTATAGGCGCGTCTGGGAGACCAGGCTCTTTGCTTATCAGGTTTATCACATCCATCCGGAAGCCGTCGACCCCTTTGTCCAGCCAGAATTTCATGACGTCGTGGACTTCGTTGCGGACTAAAGGTTGTTCCCAGTTAAGATCGGGCTGCTCGGGGCAAAAGAGGTGGAGGAAGTATTCGTCCGTTGTTTCATCGTATTTCCAGGCACTCCCTAGTTATGGTGAACCCGTTAGCGGGTGATGATTTTCGGGTGAGTGATGCCACAGTTACCTCCGAAAATCGATTCCCAATTGTTGGGTGGTTGGCGGTTCCCGTTGGCGTCATATCGTGGTGGACGCCAGATATACCAATCCCTTTTGGCATTATCTTTTGAGGATTTGGACTCCAGAAACCATTCATGCTAGATAATCGAGATAGGTACGGGGAAAAATTGATAATTAGTCGTTGTAGTAAGCGCATTTCGGTTGAACCCAAGCTTACTTGATCGGATGTATGGTTTACGACTAGATCCATCATCAGCTTCATCCCGCGCTTGTGTAGTCCATCAATTAAGTTCTCAATATCCTCCATGGTTCCATATCGAGAATCAATTTTTCGATAATCGGAGATATCATAGCCCATGTCCTTCTGGGGTGATTTGTAAACTATTCTCATTAGTATATCACCCAGATAATTTAAAATGAAATGTCCGCGTGCAATAGTTGAAGAGCAATTAAAGTAAAACCCCATAATATGGCTAATGTATAAATTCAACATACCTGGAGACAGCCATACGCACTCTGCACCAAGGCTTTCAATATAATCCAACTTCGATATTATACCCTTAATATCTCCAATCCCATCGGCATTGGAGTCAGAAAATGAAGAAGGATATATCTGATAAACCGAAGTTTCCTTCCACCAAGTACGGTGAATATTTCCAGCGTCGACTATTCCGTTAGCCATACTCGCTATTGGTCACTTTCTACCGTCAACAGTAGCCGTAGCTTTCAAATTAACTAAAAATCCAACCCTCGTTTGGGTACACCGCATTTATATACCAAGACTGTCGAGCTTCGGACTATCCTCGGTGAATTACTGTTTTACGCAGGTGCGGGGAGGAGCAGGATATAGCCGACGCACGTGAGAATTTTTAGCTTTGCTTTGTCGAGTGGAATATGCGGGAGAAGTGCCGTAGTTGGTTAAAAGGAAGGTTCCCTCATGGAAAAGCTTTGACGTTCGGTATTTCTTACTTTTTAGTGTGTTTTTGTATGATGTTCTTGTGGTTCTCGTGACGTTTGGACGTAGTACTAAATGGTGTGTTATGTCACGACTCGGAGAAAACTCCCGCTAAGCCGCATACGCTGAAATTTTGTCGTTGTTCGAGAGCTTATGTTGGCTCCAGATGTCCGAGAAGAGTACTGAGTACCGTTCTGTAGATTCAATTAGCCATAGTTAGAATAGCACTGTGGGGGGGGGCTCTCTGTCCTACCCATTATTACCGGGTGACCTCCCTCTTTCTTTCCGGGAAATCATCTTATCAATATCCCACTGAGGTGGGGGTCCGGGTGATCAGCGGGGAAGCGCGGGTTCGGCTCTCGGTGATTGTCCAACGCGATAAAAGCTCGGACCAGACGCGAATGAATTTTGTATGCCGCGGTTATTACGTGGTGGAAGTCTGGTTGCTGTCTGTAGTGCTACAACAGCAGGGCGAGGCTGATCCGCCTGAGTAATATCTAGTTGACACTTCCGGGGGCCCGTGGCAGCTTATGGCGGTTCCCTTGTGTAGTTCGAGAATAAGCCCCGCCGCAGTACTTGCATGTGCAGCCAGTTTCTTGGATATTTGCTGGACGGTTCGGATTTGATATGGCCGGAGGTGAAGTCAGAGTCGTATCGGAGAATACATAGTTACCTACCGTCTTGGGATGCTTCGCTTACCCGTTTATGCATGGCTTGGTGCTACATTTAGCTTGTTTGAGCCGCAACCCAAATTAAACGTCTTGCATTCTCAACCCATTACACATCTTCAGAGCTTGTGGGATTGAGCCGAGCTCCGCTGGACTTCATGCGTGCATAGCCCGATATGGTAGGGAGTGGTTTCAAAGCTGTTCCAAAGTTACTTCGGTATTGAAGTTTCGATTCCTGTGATGTTTCTAGGAACAGCTTTAGCTCTATCAAACTACTGCAAAAAAAATATTCTGAAACATCATGGCGGTCTCAGGAAGATAGGGGTTAGTGGCTATGTGCGGTTAAAAGATTTGTACTTGTACTCTACAATGCTTATTAGGTATGGGTAAATCAGAGTCCACCGCATCTCGTACAATGATAAGAAAATTAGCCTAAATATCCACGCAGCAGGTAATACATAACTTGATCACGGTCTTAAACACTAATAAATTTATAGGTTATTCAGCCGAGTGATAAATGATGATTCGCACATACGGTATCACCCAATACAACATTAGCTTTGAGCACAAATCTATATAGAAAGAAAAAGAAGCAAAAAAAAAAAACCTACTACAGGCGATGGTGAATAAAATCTCCATTACACGTGTCCACCAACTACCATCTACGCAGGGCACGGACCGCAAAAATTCACACTTTACAATTGTATGTTGCATCTAGGTGTTGAAACCGTGTTCAGCTACACGAGTAAATATTTTGTCAATGTAGAGATCATTCGTGATTGGGTGAAAGAAATTCCGCAGATGCACCAACCTTCCTTTTTTCCACGTCGCAACGGATGCACGATCCGTCCTCTCAATTTTTATGAAGCAATACAGCATCGAAGACCCACTCTTATCCCTGATATGATAGATATTTAATGCCCAATGGATTTCAGAGTTCTTAGATCAAGGTAGCTAAAGCTCCTCTGCGCAATTTTAGTGCTATGAGGGGACTATGTGACGTAATTTCCTCCACACACCCGAGTTCAAGTGGGCCTGAAGGTTGAAAATCGGGTCGGTTTTCTTCGCGCCGCGAGAGAAATCGAACTGCTGGAAGAAAGGTTATGCGGGTAATTGCCATAGAAGCAGTTACTCTTCTGCTTGTTGTTTGGAATACCACAGTATATCACAGAAAGAGCTCATATTCAGTAGTGTTTTTCTTTTTTCAAATGTCGGAATATCAAATACAGCATGAAGGCGAAATAAAATATTATACGCAGATATTATAACCTCTTATTAACGGTTTGAAGTTATGCCTGAAATGCTCGAGCTCTTGCCAAGACCAGAATACAAACTAAAAGGCAAAGACAGATACGACGGGGACTTTTCATTATCGCCAGCCATATAATTCTCACCACATATTGCTATTTCTCCCACCATCGTTTGAAATTTAACCATGTTATCGTCCACGTTATTACATGCAATGTTCGGTGCATTGCGTGCCAATAGGGATAAACTAGTATCAATGTTGCCACTATCGAATGACAAAACCCACTGCACGAACTCGTCATTTTCTCACGCTAGCATATAAAGAACTCCAGATATTGTACAAATGAATACTCCTTTCGGCGACCGGTCAAATCTCGGTCTCTTTTGAACCGACCCCAAGCTGGCGCGCACGGTCACCTTCCCAGTCCTTAACTATTACATAGGATTACGACAACTAACGGCTAGACCCGCACTTTCCTATCTTCGTTTCCCCCAGGAAACAAAATAAGCGAAACCTACCCCCACATATACATCCTTACGCTTGTGTATATAGACAAACGTAGATGTAAGTACATTCTTCTCTTGGCCTAGAATACGGCCGATGATCTATGGAGAAAACACCACATACATGTATACAGGAATAGAATTTTTTCTGTATTTACCGGCAGCGTGTAACGCCGGTAGGCTGCCGTTGGAGTTCCCGACACCCCGCCCCACCCGCAGGGTGGATGCGGAGGATAAATTAAATAGTTTTGTTAAGAATTGGTTGAGGGCTCAGCTGAATGTTGGGAGTTGGGGAAATTTCCCTTTTGCACGGATCCAGGAGGTGGGACTGGAAGGCTCGGAGCTGGCTTTACGGAGCTGGAGGCTGGGAAATTGATGATGGTCCCGAGAGGGTTTTGGGGATTGGGCAACGCATTTACATTGTCTTTCAGATCAAATATACGGATACAGGTCGCATTTAAATTTTCCCCCCTAATGATGATATCGATCAAGAGAGATAAGATACTAGCGTCTGAAAATAGTCAAAAATTTCCCTCTGAAAAATTTCAACGGATAAGTAACATGAGGGCGGCAGCAGTATGGATGGTTTCCTCACGAGAAGTTAATCGGAATATCTATCGACCAAACAGACAACGGAAGCTATTCCAAGTACCTAACTTTTTAACACCTAACAGCCACGCAAGATAACTTTTTGAAAATAGTTAAATATTTTCCCCCGAAAAATCGTAACGTATAAGTAACATGAGGACGACAGCAACACGGACAATTTTCTCACGAGAAGCTAATCGGGATATCTATCTGCCGAACGGACAACGGAAGCTATTCCAAGTACCTAACATTTTAACACCTAACAGCCATGCAAGACAACTTAAACCCCACTCTGCGGGCTAGAAAAAAACAACGAAGACTCACGGAGCTGGGAGTATATACCAACACAAACCCCACAACACCGGCCAAAAGAAACCCGGCAGCAAAAACCAAACACGAAAACTCTCAAACCTCTCAGATATTCAAACGCGTTTACCTTCTCGCCACATTGCCATCCAACCATAAAAGTCCTTCCGGTTTCGAACATACAAAACCCTCATCTATGCCCACTTACCTTTATCATTCAAAGCCTCTTCCACCATCTTCTTTTGCTCCTCTCTCTGTTTCTTCTCTTCCTCTTCACGCTCTTGGGCTTCATATCCCTTTTCAATAATCTCCTTATTCTCAAAGAAAACGCTAATCCCATCCCCGCCATATCCACGGAGCGCCACCTACACCGCACAATAATTAGCCACATCCTTTTCTTCATCGAAAGACAGCACGCACGTCAACCATAGCCTTCGCCAGTAGCTTCACCGGGATAGCCGGCGCAACTAGTGATGAAAACGCCCCATTAAACCCATTTACCGTCGGTTCGTCTGTCACCGTTAAAACACTTCCCGGACGGAATGTATACAGCTCATACTGCGTTTGCAATGGATGAGCTTTGGTCCACTGGAATAGCGAGTTTTCTGTGCGACCTTTGATATATGCACTACGCTTCTCAAACGGCCGCCATTTACGTTCTGTCACATCCGCACCCCAGCAGCTAAGGTAGCAGAACCTGAATTTATGATCTAGGGTTGGGAGGGCCGAGAATGCCTTTGCCGCGGCGAGGGTGTAGTCGTGCGTTACTTTTGTGTAGGATGCCAGGTCAGGCCAGTTTTTTGCTCGCCCGCCGATACACCTAGGCTGTCAATTTCAGAATTTAACAAGATGCAGGATTGAAGATATGGATATACCAGATGCAAGCGGAACTCCCCTCCAACCAGTGCATGGTGGAGGACCCCCAATCCAGCCATTCAAACTCCTCCTTATACAGCAACTGCTTCACCTTTCGACTCCCGAGTTCATCCGGTAGCGGCTTTCGAGTGACGACAATTATTTTTGTGATTTCCGGGTTTTGGAGACATTGGCGGAGGACTTCGCTGCCGATGAAGCCGGTTACGCCGGTGAGTATTATCTTCATTGGTATTTAACTACTATGTTCGTCCTCGTCTTTGCTCGGGCTTTTTTTGATGGAATCTCCTGGATTGGATTTGGGAAATAGGGATGGGGGATTTGACATTGTGGAGGGAGGCTTTGAGGCTTTGCCATTTTTCTATATGCTGGTGACGCAAAATCTAAGGAAATGAAGGGCTGACAGGGAGAACTAGGCTGGCGCATCGAAGCGAGCCGCCGCGCTTAGCAGGTGCAGTAGTTATTGTCGGTGAAATATATTACATTCCGGGATGCAGTTTTCTAGAATTTATGGAAAAATCCGAGGCGATGGGAGCCGATAGTTTGCTTCATTGAGGAAAATATGTTTACAAATTGAAGGCTATGGTTCAGAACGAGCCGTGATTAACTATAAATGACAGGGAGCTAGTTATTTGTTACGTCCGATATCAGTGGAAAGGATTAGAGCGCAGTGAGATCTATTTGATTTCACTTGGGGGAAAGGTCAAAGTTTAATTCCTTTGAAAGTACTTCCCCTTGCAACAGGTGCAATATCAGAAGGATGTCTTACAGCATTCTTAGGAGCTAAGAGTATTTTTCTCTCTCCCCCCACAAACGAGGGCATATATGAAAATTTCACGATTGAAGATCATGTTTTTACCACCGCGAATCACGAATTTTGGCGACAGGCTTTAAGAACAACACAGTCCTCTAAACGTCTAATCTATTACACCATGCCAGGAGACGAGAGACAGGCTCATTGATACTCTTCCTGCCCTCCTTCTTCGGCCGTTCAGTGCAGTCCGCCGTTCCGGTCGGCAAATGTTTCAAAGATCGGTGCTTGTTCGCCGTAGAGCTAGGGTTTGTTGCCGCAGCATAAAGGTTCGTGACCAGGTTCATTGGCGAGTCTAGCTTGTTCGAGGATAGTGGGCATAGCCTCGGTGGCTAAAGGGGCACTAGCCTGTAAAAAGGGAATAGGGTTAAGGGGAGTCCATTTTTATAACCCTTTTTAGGAAATAAAGCTGAGGTCCCAATAAACGCTGTGATCTACTCGTACTGCCGAAAAGTTATTAACCGGTGGCGCAATAATCGGCGGCGGTAAGCGAGGTGCGTGTACAAGGCAGCATCGCACGTCACCATCAAATACATTGGAACTTGTAATTAGAAATAAGGGAAAGGATAATTTTAACGGTTGATCATGTATGTAGGTATTTTTGGATAATGGGGTTGTCGCAAGTACTCACAATGTTGTTCATGTTCCTCGCTTACAAGTTATCGGTTATTGCAAACTATTCGTCACTTACGTGAGTGGCGAATAACCTGTCGCAGATTAACTGGTGGCGTAATAACCGGTAACTTCTAAGCGAGGAACATGAACAACGACAATGCAACATTGTGAGTACTTGCGACTCCATTATTCAAAAATACCTATATACATGAAATTATTTTTTCCCTCGTTTCTAATAACAAGCTCCAACTTATTTTTAGTCTCGGCAATGACGATTAATCAACTCCATAGGAATTTTTTCCCACTCCTCCTTCATTATCCACATCATCTCGTGCTTTGTCCGTTCACCTGCCCCAAACAAATGTTTCTCTTCAAGCCTATCTCGTAAATAATCTCATAGTGGCTCAATTTTATTTAAATCTGGAGATTTTGCTGGCCACTCTGGTCTTTGAATTCCCCTTTCCTCACGATCCTCATGATGATACAGTTGACTATGAGCAGGAGCATTATCTTCCACCAAAAATTAAGGATGATCCTGCCCCTGCTGCATATGTTCAATAAAAGAGTACAGGAGGGGACGACATACACGCTCTCTATAGCGCAACCAGTCAATTCCTCCTTCACTTTGCTGCTCAAATTGCGGTTCTTTAAACTCCCATTCAGGGCGACGCCGCTTGCGCTTATTTCGCCCTGTCCGTCCCTATGCAGTATTCTGCTGTTCAACATTTTGATTTATCTCCTCCAAAATCTTGTATTCTTCTGTGCCGGGTATTTGAGTACGTTGCTGACGTAACTCTTGACGCTCATGACGCTCCTTATTTTCTTCCAATATTCTGTTGAATTCACTGCGTTCTTCGGGAGTCTCTTCATCCCACATGTAACATGGCCCACGGTAGCCAAACGCAATTGCACCCCATAACATAAACTTAATTCAACCTCCTTCACTATAAGAAACTCCTTTGGGACGAAAAAAATCAGGTGGGCTTGCTCCTTTAGGACGTGAAATTTTGCCGATACGGCGTTGACGGATTTCAACCCACATTTCATCGGTGAACACAAACCATCTGAACTTTACCTCAGCCCAGTTGATATAAATCTACATAAAGAATGCAAGCTTACTCTGGAGGCAACAGAATTGCCCACTGTGCAAATTTATAGCGTTGCTGCTCATGAGTCGCATCTAAATCAGGTTTCCATCGTGAATTGTAACGTGCATAACATGTTCAATGGTAGAGCGAGCTGCAACAATCCCTACCTCGTTCGCAATTTCTGAAAAGGGCCTCGCTTGGTGTTCTTCGTCTAAAAGGGCTAATTCGCCGAGAATCTGGGACTCTTCTGAGCCCTCCAATATTTTCTGCGGACGGCCAGACCGTGATTTGTCTTCAAGAGCGGAAAAGAGATCCTCAACAGAATCACTAGCAGCAGGCTCTTGCAAGGTAATTTATTTTGTTTAGAAGCCACACCTATGTACATGTATATCACTTTGTGGGAACAGCGAACCTTGGCTCTTTTGCAGATATCAAGTATAGTGTTTTCAGCGATGGAAAAGTGCGGAGATTTCGGTCCAACCCTTTTTGGTAAACAGGTGCAAGGCTAGGATTTCACCCGAATCGCTAAAGAAATTTCTTTGCTGCTGCTTGTGCGTGGCATAATGTCTTTGAGGTAGTCGAGTACAGTACGATGTAGGTATTGAAGTGACGTACGATGCAGTCTCGTACCTCACTTACCAGTTATCGCGCCACCGGTTATTCCGCCACCGGTTATTCCGCCGCCAGCTGGTTCGCTACTCACGTGATTTCATAACTTTTCGGCCGCGCGAGTAGAGTCCTTTTCTTTGAAAAGGGGGGTAACCGAAAAGGCGCTTAGATGACTAAGAATCTTGCAGTAGACCCAACGTCAGACGTTAATACAGTCCAAAAATAACCCTGACTAACTATCTCATCGCTGAGTAAGACATACATCTCGTATGTACGCTAGTATGCCTAATACGTTAACCGCAGCATGCATGACTATAAGAGCATACGGGATCAAATTTCTGCAGAGGGAAAATAACCAACACAATTTTCGTAGTTACACGTTCAATTAATACTCGACGTTCTATCTAAGTTCATCATGTCCCAAGTCCCAGATTTGGCCCTACTAATACCCTCATATATGCGTACACCTTGTCACGCCTATTTTCAGCCGCATAGCTGCCAACCCCGCTGTCTGTCTCACCCACATCACACTGCCTGAGCCTCTTAACCTCCAATCTCATCTCATCACGTCACGTCCCCATTTTGACGAAATCACGGCCCCTCACGATCAAATCTGCCTAATACACTTCACGACTTACATAGGGATTTTGCTGGCTTAGGATTAGTTGAGAACAAGATGTTGATCAAGTGAGCTTTTCCCCTTTCTATCTGCTCTGGGAGCTCGAGCGCTGGAGGTTGGGATGGTGAGATGTGGAATGGGATAGTGGGACCAAGGAGGGGAGGAAAGGAAGAAAAAAAGGCTGACATACTGGTGACGTTAGAGTTCGCACTCTCACCGGAAAAGAAATCGAGCTCGACATTGAGCCGAAATACAAAGTAACACCCCCTTTTTACCATCATGCTGCCCTCTGCTAACACGAAGCAAACAGGTCTCCCGCATCAAGGAGAGAGTCGAGGAGAAGGAGGGTATCCCACCCGTACAGCAGCGTCTTATTTATGGCGGAAAACAAATGTCCATCCTCCCCCCTTTTTCGTAAACTATTATCGAAGTATGGGAGCTGATAGGAATGCGGGAAACAGGGCCGACGATAAACTAGCATCTGAATATAACCTTGAAGGCGGAGCAACCTTGCATCTGGTTCTTGCATTGCGTGGCGGGAGGTAGATTTGAAGTTATGGAATGTCTGTGGCCTGGATTCGAGGAGGTGTTTTTACTAGTAACCGGGCGTTAACTTTCTTCTGGATTTTTTTTTTTTTTTTTCTCCCTTTGCGGTCGTTCCTGCGGAATTGAAGGCGGGGAATGCGTGTGTAGCTACGGCTGTGTTTTGTTCATTTTACATGGCGCTGATGGAGGGAAAGCACGTCTTTTTTTTTTTTTTTTTTTGTGCAATGTTGATTTTGCCTTTTTAGTCGTAGGCACCATTTGGTCTGAATGTGAGGGAGGAGAGAGAAGGGATAGTATATTTGACAGAAGGAAATTCAATAGAAAGTTTAGGCATTCTCACGACCCATATGTTCGGCTGTAAATTTGCACCAGATTGTTGCGCTGTGTGCTTGTCTTTTCCGGAAATTGCTGCACCCACTCACCAAATCTCACTCGAGCTACATGTATGACTACTAGTAGCTTCGGTTTCCACTTCCGTCTGCAGGACGAGAATGAGAACATGGTGTATGATGTAACTTGCACTTCGTTTGGATAAAGAGTAATTCATCTGTATCTGTATATACAAAGCACGACGTGTGACGGTTTGCCAGGACCAACAACGAGCCATACACATTGAATACGTGATATGCAGGGCAGGCCTCTGTGATCGTGGGTTTGTAAAACATGTTTTTTTCCACATTTTGCACCGACTCATACACCAGCATTATGAAGGATACATTCAATTGCAACGCAACGGGTCTCGGATTAGCAAGGACAATACATGCGTGCAGCAAGCTCCACAAAACAACAATTTCACCTGTTGCCCCCTCCTCCCACATTCCATTTTCCTCTCGTCTTCTCAAAATCCAGACCGTAATTCTCCAATTACAAGCAACATACTTAATGCCCCTCTCTTCCCCCACTCCCCCCAAGCATGTACTCAACCATCGCATCCACCTGTGCAAAAGCAAGTACACTTTCAAAGCATCGCTGAAACAGCAAAAGCCAACCGCCCAAAGACACAAAACTTTCCCCTACCCCGCGGACTTTTTCTTTCCCGCAAACACAAATTAGGTGCCGCGTCCTTCGATGACAATTTATTTTTCTTTCGACCCTCCAAATCCATAGCCAACGTATCAACTTTGAAGAACCATATAAAATAGCCGGCTTCTCAGCTGGCTTCTTGGAAGCCCACCTCTCCGGACTATGGTAGAGGAACGGGCTTACTGAGTAATAATAAGAATGGAAATGGTAAGAAAATACTTTTTCAAAAAATAAAAAAGAAAAGAAAAAAGGGAAGGGGAAAAAAGAGAAAGTCTATGATGACGAAGTGATGATGATGAAATGGAAAGTAGAAGAGATGAAGAATAAGAAAGGTACCAGAGTGAAATGGAAAAAATTTCTATCCCCCCTTAGAGAAAGCAGAAAGGAGTAATAATAAATCGAGATAAAAAAAAAAAAAAAAAAAAAAAAAAAAAAAAAAAAAAAAAAAAAAAAAAATTGACCCAACCCTAGAAAGTGTACTGGAAGCTATAAAAAAGAAAAAAAAAAGAAAAGGATACCCATCCTCATATCGTCAGAAAAAAAGAAAAAAAAATCCATCTTTTTCCACATAAAAGCTCAAACACAACGCCCCATCGATCCCATTTCCCTTCTCCGTCATTCATCCCAACACTCAAATCTGCCCCGAGTCCGGCTCTTTCAGCTATCGCATACGGGAGCCCAAGTGCTTAAGACTGCGGCAACAAGGAGCTGTCGCCCTTGCCATTCTCGATCCATTTCGGATCAATGAGCTTTTCGCGGTCGTTATAGAGGTGTCTATACGCATTACGAATAGTCCCTGTTTCCCAAAGCCCCCTCCGCATTAGCCAAAACATAGGAGGAGAAAGCTTATCAGGCCAACAAACCATCGCTAACCCCGGCAATAACGGCAATTTCCTTTGCCGTCTTCGGTTGCTTCATCAAATGCGAAACCATGTATATACACGCCGCGGCATTCGAGATCGGACTTCTCCCTGCCAAGGTCCCGAGATCCGCTGCCTTATTCGCAAGATCCTGCGCAATCGTTGTGCAGCTCTGCGTCAAATTCAGGTTGTTACAGAATCTGATCATGAGGTCGTGGGCCTTGGTCGAAGTTGTGGCGTTGTATTTCTGGCTAGGATCAACAATTCCACCGGACTTCGCGATCTCTTCCATCTTTTTGCTATCCTGGGCGGCAAAGAACTTCTCGAGCGCTTTGAAGATACGGCCGATTTCCTTCTTGGGGACTTTGGTCAGAGCAAAGATTTCGCGGAAGGTTCGGGGGACTTGACATTGGCGGCAGGCGATGAAGATGCAGCCGGCGATGATAGCTTCTTGAGGCTTACCCTTGAAGGCTTTGTTGTCGTCCACGATCTTGAAGAGTTGTTTCGCAGCGTCGGTTACGACTTTCTGGATGTTGATTGAGTCGCAGAAGGCACCGATTTCTTTGTAGGCCGCGAGCAACTGCTTGGTGGCTTTGTCATGCGAGGACTTGTTTTGAGCTCTGTGGAGCTCTCGGCCAACGCCACCGGGTGTGTAGGAGATGGAGGTTTCGAGCTGCGATCCATTGAGGAAGGGGTTGGCACCGTCTCCGACACGGGAAGGATCATCGTTGCCTTGGTCGTCGTTGGAGAACGTACGCCATTCCGAACGGGTGTCAACAATTCGATCACCAAGGACCAGCCCGCAGGACCCACACACCATGTCGCCGGAAGAGAACTCCTCGACGAGGTTTGCGGGGACTTCACGACAGTCGGGGCAGATGACGGAGACGTTGTGGTTCTGCTCCCACTGGCGGGAGGGGGCGGGGATAGCGGTGGGAGTCATTTTCGTCAGAGTAGGTGTGGCGCTCTTCGTGAGATGGATAGGATTCTAACTTTGCGGCGGCGAGATTTCTGCTGGACTCGCTTCTTGGGAGATGATGCTGATGAAGACGAGTTGTGAGCAGCTCTGCACAGAAAGTCTAGAGCAGAGCAGAGGGAAAAGGTGGCAGCACTCACAGCTCGCCTCGAACACCGGAGACGTGTCAGAACGGAGCCCGTCAAATGGCGTTCAGCGAACCTGATCGCTCTACTATCGTATCCTATCCTATCGTATCCTATCCTATCCTAAGCTTGCTTCCTATCCAGTGGGCCGCAATAAAATGGACCTTCCCCTTCTATTCTACGATCCGCCGATTCCGCCTTCACTCCTCTGCTTGCCGTATCGTCGTCAGACTCGGACCCCACGCTCTGCGCAGGAAAATCCTCCGCTCCTCCTCAAACAACCGGCACAGCTCCCTCGCCGGAAAGACCTCGATCCTCTCTTCTCTTCTTGCTTGTCTCGTTCAGCGATGTCTATGGCAAAGTGCTTGTGCTTAAGATATGCGGATTCTACCTGTCGTTGGGTAGAGCAGGAGCAGTGGGATGGTCGGAGCGAAGTCAAGTTTCAAAGCTCAGTTTGCAGACGTTCCTTCAAAAAGCAACGGCCGTCGCTTCGCGCTCGCCACGCCGCCACGCGTATTACTCACCACAGCTCAACTCGGATGACTCAATGCTATTTATACTTTTCCGCGCACAAAGGCCAAGCCAAGACAGAGTGCTCTACCTATCTGAGGAATATAGATACTCGTATACTCGTAAAAAACCGAAAAAAAAGTTCATAAACCACTACAAGGCTGCTGTGAATTTAAATACTTCCGGATGATCACAAGCTTTCCACTGGCAAGGACTTCATACAGTTCTGATACCGCGAATACATACAAGAGGGGCAGAGGAAGTAGGGGCATGATAAGGCCCTATATTTGTGCATTTTCTTTATACTCGAGTAGAATAGAAGCACAATACTCTCCAATATTTAAACAGAGACCTTTCTTGGCATTCTTGGCTATCCTAACCAGGTACATACCTAACCACCTTCACTCAATACTACAATCTATGAAGTGTGCTGGATGTTTGTCTAAACATCAATTAACTTATTTTAAGTTAAAGGTTTTGTACGTAAACATTCTCTGTGTAAAATAATAGCCTTTTTTTTTATAAAGGATGAATACAAGAAAATGTTATTATTGTTGACTGCTATAATATCTTTCCACAAATGTAAATATTATCCTAAAGTTATAGAAATATATATATATATATATATATATAATTAACTAGGTATTGAGAATTATTTCTCATAATTAATAGGTAATGTGGTGTATTTTCAGGCCATCACCCCTCATATGAAGATATAAGATATGTACTATATTACTGTGATGGGAGACCTGAAACCCATCTGTAATGAACTCTGATAGCTTTTCTAAGGTAATAAAACTAAATTATAGTAAATAATTAACCTACGGCATAGTGTTTTCACACTATATAGTTAAGTACTAAGAATTTTTTTTATGCATAATTAATCCTTCATTTCTCAACCTATTTTAAAGTTAAAATAAAAATAATTTAAGAAATAATAAGTTCAATAAGCTTTGACAACTATATATATATTTTCCTATCACTTTAGGATAATATTTTGATTTGTGGAAAGATGTCAATAGTTAATAATAGTATTTTCTTGTATTCATCCACTCTGGAAAAGGAACACATTATTTCGCATAGAGAACTTTTATACAAGGTCTTTGACCTAAAATAGGTTAAATTGATGTCTGGACAGACACCTGGTACACGTTATAGATTGTAGTGAGCGAAGCTAGAATTCTAGCTGGAAATGTAGCTGGATACCTCGTCGTGACAGCCAAGAAAAATGCCAAGAAAGGCGTCCGTTTAAATATTGGAGGATTTGTAATGTACTTAATACATATACTTGCGGGCGAAGACGTGGGTGAGTAACTTTGTAAATAATGCGGGCGCTTAGTATAAGCTGTTGGCTGAGTGGGCAAAAGCTTACCTTGCTAGGATTTGGTACCATACACTTGTCCGGGTCTCAAAAGGAACCAGGAAGGGGACCCTGTAGCCCTCCGCTCCCGGTGCAAGAGTACATTATACGAGTAATGTGAGTATTTGCAAATTAAGGCGTACGTGCGCTTCGCGGACGGAGGTACTCTGGAGTAGAGTACATGCAAAGTGCATAATTATAAGCCTCAATAGTCCGGCGGCTTGCGCCCGATCGCCGAGCCATGTAGGGTATGCATGAGGCTGCATTGCGAATCTTCCAGGGCGGGAAGCGTGGAAGGGCAGATCTGGCATGCACCGTAAGTACATGAATACAGTGGCTGCCTGGCTTGTTGTCGCAGAGCTGAGTGGATGTCGATAAGAGGACTGCATCGACATATTTGGATCTTGGCTCTGCGCCGGTGCAATGAAAATCAGCTCAAAAGCCACTCTACGACTTTTCAATTGGCCCACAGCGACGCCTGCAGGATATTTCCATGCGCTCCATCTGACATACTTATGTATGTATGTGCACTGGGTCATAATGTGTATCGCAACTGTGGATGGGATCGTGGCGACTAGGCAGTCAATCATTCCTCATGCGCTGAATATTGAGAATATTAACATAATCCACGTATCTAGTGAATTTTCGGATTACCCAGGCGCCCCCGAAATATAAAAATACCCTCCACATTCACATAAGCTGAAAAAAGAAAAAGTTCCACCGATGGACAATATTTCTCACCGAAAGCCACGGCGTAACAGAGTGTGTAAGCATTAAACTGCATTCGACATCATTATATCAGTACAAGTACACATACAGTAGAATTCCAATAGCATAGCAATTAAACGACGAAATCACAACAAAAACATCATGTAGAAGCAATGATATCCCCGCATACATCATTAAAAATGCAAAAAAAAAAACAGCAAGTAGAGCGCCATATGCGTTGTCCATATTAAAAAGGAAAAAGAAAAAGATTTCCAACTGTTGCAGCCACAATCTCCTCCAGTTGCTACCCTGTTACTATCTCTATCGACAAAAAAAGAAGTCTAACCCCTCTTCCTTTCACTGATGTACAAGCCGTTTATCCGTATATTAATGCCAATCGCCAGGCAATGATATCTCTTTTTCTTTTTTTTCTTTTGGAAAACCCAAGGGAAAATATAGAGCCAGAACCGAACCAAAAAAAGAATCTGCTACAAGACATGGAAGGAAAACAAGGAAATATGAAAAAGAAAACTATTTTACGCTTCAGCCGCTTTCATCTTCTTCGACATGCTATTCAATCAATTAGCTTTTGCCCCTTGAATTATCACGAAATCAGGGGTACTCACAAGTCGAAGAAAGCGAATTGGCTTGGATTGCTTCCGTACTCATACACGAACCTTGAAGCCAAATAACTTCCGAAGATTGCCCTCAAGTAGTTACCGGGTACCCTCTTCAAGATAAGTTCCAGACCAATCTTGTCCAACAAGAGCTTAGGCAAAGCATCCTTCAGCACGCTGGTCCTGAGCGGAACGTTGTTCCACAACTCAGTCCTCTGAAGTTCCTCATCGAGCTTAGTGATGGCCAGCGACAACTCATCCGAAACGATGGAGCGAGGCTTGCCGGTTTGCTTGTTCTCTCTCCAGATTGCTTCGAATTCAAGATAGGCGTTGTTCTCGATAGTCCTTTGAACCTCCTTGACGTAGGCCTTGTAAAACTCAGGAGTTACACCGTTCTGGACACACATGTTCTCGAGGAAACCCTCGTTGTCGAAAGCCAATGAAGCCAAAACCTGATGAATATCGTCAATAATCTTCTTACAGACCATATTCAAAATGAAACAAACCTCCATAGAAGAACTGGTAACCCCTCCTTTGTTTGCACTGGCATCCTTGAATAGGATTGTTCCAGCCTTCTCCAGTCTGATCTTGGCGTCCTGGGAAATGAACAAGTTCGCCCCTTCAACAATGTATGGAATGACACTCTTGCCATCCTTGATCAAGCTACCAACATTGCTTAAATCAATTGCCTCGGGCCTTCCACCACAAGGCACGAAAACATTGTAGGGGATATTGGTGCGGGTGTGGAAAGTATTTCTGAAAATTGTGCCATTGGTAACATTCTCGCCGCTGGGCAACTTGATGTTATTGTCTTCAACAAGGACACGGTAACCTTGAGGGGAAAGCTTGGAAACGTCAAAATCCGAAATCATGGCACGTTTCTTGGCCAAGCGAAGGAGCTCTTCGTGATTGATACCGTTAGGATCAACGAGCACCCCGGAACCATCAACTGAAGGGAGAAAAAAAGAAATTAGCCCACACTCAAAACAAAGGTGTTGGGAAAACTTTACCAATGGCGGCATATTTTTCGTTAGAAAGAAGAATCTCATTAGACCCCAAATCACCGTCCGGACCACCAGTCTGAAGCTTCTTCATCTCTGCTGGATTGATTTTCAACTTGCGATATATTCCCAAAACGTATTGTCGGACGCTCAAGGAGGTCATTCCATACTCGTCGTGCGGGATACCACCCAAGCTCGGACTCTTTCCGGTAAAGAATGACTTCCACCACGGTGCTCCTCTAATCCTAGCGTGCTCAGTTGCCCAATCCACGAGACCAGCAGTGTTCTCATCAGGTCCCATGAAAAGAATCTCAGGCTCCTTGTGGAGATCGACAATCGGGTCCTTTATGCCGGGGCTGTTAGGGGGGAGGAGAAGGTCAAGGATAGAGTCGATGTATTTCTGGAAAGCCACAGTGGCCTTGTCTTGGTGGTTCGCATCAAGTAGTACAACTCCCTTGCTACCACCCTCAGGAATGTCCTTGTTCTTGCGTTGCTGGGTGTTTGCAAGGTTATAGTTCTCGTCAAATACAGAGCGAGCGTTAATTGCCCAGGTCTCCTTGTTTCTGCTCTTGACAATTCTGATACCACCGCGAGCAATGTCTCTGAACCTCAAGTGGAAACCTCTGAACTCAGACCCAATAACCATGAACATACCGAACAAAGGCTGCGGGTACTCCAAAGTCGGTAAGAACTTAGGGCTTAGCCTAAAGCTCAACGCCACCTTTGTAGGGGTGTAGAAGTTTGTCTTCAGTACATGCTCGTTGAAGACGACAAAGCTCGTCATGATCTTCTCCTGGTTTTCGTTGGCGACAGTCCTCAAGATAAGATTCCGCAGTTCTTTTTCATTCAAAACCCGATCAACCTGCAGACGCTGGTAACTCAAGGTAGGAATAAAGTCATCATGTTCGCCACGAGTCTGCACATAGTGCTGGTTGGCGAACGAAAGGTAGAGAGAGCGGATCAATTCAGGGTGGTTGTTGATTATTTCAAAGATGTAATCAGAAGTGAACGTCTCCGAGCGCAGACGACGCTTAAGCTTGTTGAGGATTTCTGCATGAGCAGTGTTCTCAAGATCCAGGAGAGATAAGAGCGAATGATATTCCGGGCCTAAGGAAACGATT
>JABYPW010000623.1:0-22856 GCA_016880775.1 Phymatotrichopsis omnivora | reverse complement strand
TCCGGACTCTTCTAGGCTATGCAAGAATTGGATTAGTGATCGATACGTTAGTCATGGATGTTCTGCGGGGTTCTATTTCCTTCTATTTCCTTAGTCATCTATGAGTCATTTCTTAGGTTGGAATTGGTATAAATATGCGGGCTGTTGGACGCTCTTTTGTCTTTCCTTCCTTTCTTCCTTAGCTTCGAGACTAGCTTCGAGTCTTAAGAATATATTTCGCCTTATCTTTGCGACTTATCTATCTTCGTTCCAAATCTCTTAGTAGACGTAGGAAACACTTGTCAGTTGAGAAGAATAAGTTGAGATATCTGAGTTCACTCAGTAATACTTATAGCTTCGTGCCTACTTGTGTTTACCGAGCCATATCTACCTCCTGAGATACGCACCGTTAACAGTAAGTGTTATTCCCATCACAGCTACTGGGCCCTGCCTGTCTCATGTGGCTCTGCCTTATTGGACTTACATAAGTACGGCTCTAGTGCAGTGGCGCAGTCTGACAAACTAGCCACAATACCCATCCGGAACATGTGATCGGAACATTGGCACATCGTGTAAGGACTTAATCACCCTTGTGGAATGGGCGGCCTGACCAATCGAGCCAGTTATCATGAGAGGACATGACACGTCAGAGGTCATGGCGATCCGTTGCTCATACATTGCTAATCTGTGCCTGTCCGAGATCCGGACTCTTCTACGCTATGCAAGATTGGAGATTAGTGATCGACATGTTAGTCATAGATGTTCTACGGGGTTCTATATCCTTCTATTTCCTTAGTCATCTATGAGTCATTTCTTTGGATGGATTGTTCTATAAAAGGGATAGCGGTTGGACGCTCCTTAGTCTTTCCTTCCTTTCTTCCTTAGCTTCGAGACTGGCTTCAAGTCTTAAGAATATATTTCGCCTTATCTTTGTGACCTTATTATTCTCCACGTTCTATCTCTAGTAGACATAGGAAAACATTTGTTTAGTTGAGAAGAATAAGTTGAGATATCTAAGTTCACTCAGTAATACTTATAGCTTCATGCCTACTTACATTTTACCGAAACATTATACCTCATGAGATACGCACCGTTAACACTATATTCTTAAGTCATGGCTAGTCAAGATCAACCCATGACCAATCCCGCTACTGCTCTTGCTCTTTACAATGGCAAGACCCTCGACTACCCCAGAAGGACTGGTTCCGCTAGGACCAGAGCCTTAGCCTCTCTCCACCAAAGTATCACCTTATCTTCGGACGAGATAGTCTTCGTGGAGCAACACCAGAGCAAAGTGAAGGCTTACTTCACGGAGCTCAATATGGCCTTTTTCCAGGCCAAGGAATTCATTGGCGATTCTACCTATGAAGAGATTAAAACACAGCTCTTCCATGATTTCCTACAAGCAAAAGGAGGATATCCAAGGAATCCTCTATTCCACCATCCGTGCTTACCAGGACATGGGTAAGCGTCTCCCGCCTGTCCTCATCTCCTTCCCAAGGACAACCACAGACATCCTTCTCTCCTGCATCAATCAACTAAAGGAGCAGAAGGACCTCAAAGTATTCCAGGAGGGTAAGTTAAGGGAGGAACTCCAGACCTCACTCGGTCGGGAGTTCTCCAACCTCCAATATAAGAATGAGAAGTTGAGGAAGGAGTTAGAAATGGCGCAGGCTCAGCCCACCGTAATCTAGGATGATGAGGTAGATAAGGAGTATATCTCCTATCTGGAAAAGGAAAACAGGGAGCTGGAGGACAGAATCCTCTGGATAGAAATAGCTAGCCTGAATGAGGCAAGTAGGATCCAGGTTTTGGAGACTGACTTGGCCCAGGCTAAAGCTGAGGCCCAGGTGGGACACGATTGGGTCAAGTAGAAGCAAGAAATCCTGGCACAACTGAAAGAAGCCCAGGATGATGCTGCCTTGTCCAAGGCCCACTTAGATAAGAGGAGGGCTCTGTTTGACTCGGAGCTGTCACCATCAGAATCGGAAGGACCGGCCAAGCGACCGAGACTACGTCGGAGATCCAAGGTGGTCTCAAACCTGATCAGCCTCTTCAATGGCTAAAGGTCCGGGGTTTCCCCAAGAGATCTGACTCCGCCGCCGCCACTTCCTCTTAGGCTATCACCCCCGAGGCAACCATCCTATCCTCCTCCACAGCAAAATTTCTCCCTGGAGGATGTTCAGAGGATGACTGACGCCGCAGTGGCCAGGGCCCAGTCGGTGGCACCTCAACCTCAACCTCAACCTCAGCAGAATGTCAACTTCAAGGGTCCATAACCAGCTCACCCAGACAAGTTTGGGGGAAAGGCAGAGGACATTGTCAAGCTGCAGTTGCAGTGCAACACCTACTTTGCACTGCAATCCTACCTTTTCCCTTCGGATCTCATCAAAATTCAATTCGCGTCTACCCTATTCATAGGGAACGCAATGAGCTGGTGGAGGGTTCACAACTCTACATGGACAACCCCCTTAGCACGTTGGGCAGACGTTCTTGAAGCCCTTCGCTCGAACTTTGGTGCCTACACTTTGAGGCCCAAGTACACCTCCCTTCTAGTCAAAGCCAGACAAACCGGCCCGATCCTGCACTACATCATTTACATGAGAACCCTGAATGATGTAGTGAATTACCCAGAGCATATCATTAAGACCTAGGTAAATCAGGGTCTCCACGAGAAACTGTGAATAGCCATCGCAATGAACTACTCTGAGGGGTACCAAACTGTCAGTGACTGGTTTGACAGAGTCCTCACAGTAGGCCAGCAGATCGAGAAGGCTGCTAGGTTAATAGGAAAGGATCCCTAGAAAATGTCTGAGGTAAAGAAAGAGTCTAAGGATCCAAAGAAGAAGGATCCTCGGTCACCCTCTCACCCATCCAACCAGCTCCTGAAAGAAAAACAGGAACGAGTAAAGAACAAGCTCCCCAAGCTGATGGGGTCGGAACGTCAGTGCGCTAAAGACAACAAGGCCTGCACGAGGTGTGGTAGGATGAACCTCTCTTCCAAAATGTGCTTCACCAAGTACAAGTCCTCAGAAATCCCTCAACCAAAGTCAAGACCCTCTCGAAACAGAGGAAGGGATGAAGAAGACAAGGAAAAGAGTGAGTCCTCTAAAAAGATGAAAACCGAACAAGCGGCTAGGGTAATTGAACTACCAGATACTTAGTAAGAAGGTGAGGATATACTGATGGTTTGAAGAGCTGACAAATCGACATCCTGTTTTTCCTTTGTTCTGAAACCATCAAGGAAAGTTGGAGGAGCAATCACATATATCCCTTTCCTTTAGGAACTGGTGTTCAAGTGGGATTTTCTTAGCCCCTTGTTCTTGGTAGGTGGGCCACCAGTATAAGGCTTGTACCTTTAGTTATAATTTATGAGACCCATGATCATGACTTATACCCCTTATGATGCACATGACTCTCCTTTCTATCAAGCATGAGTTTCCTTTTTAGAGTTTCTTTATAGATCTCTTTGTTTGTCTGAGGATGGCCTTAAGGCCGAAACATGCGGGTCATGTAACAAACTGCCTTTCTTTATCATACCCTACTGTTTCTGTGGATCTTTATACCTCTGATACCCTATTCCTCTTTCAAACCCCCTTTTTCGTACAGCAGTGTCCAGCCACGACATTCCTGGGAGAGATCTGGGAATGTATCTACTAAAATCATGTCTTACTCCATTTCTGCTCGTGTGAAGGATAAGGGCCCCTTACAGGGCAAGTGTGTGAAAGTTCCCGTCACCTTATGGTGGTGGACTAATGAAGTGGAAGTTGTTAGGACCCATTGCCTCTCAGCCATGGCAAAACTCTATAACGGAGCTACAGGAGCACTGATATCGGACAGGCTCCCAGTCCCAAAGAAGAAAAGGTCGATCCCTGTCAATGTCTATGCCTACAATGGCTCCTGCAAGCAAGAGTGGTATTATACCCCAAAGCTTCAAATGCAGGTTCTCAATCACAAAGAGAACATTGATTTCGATGTTGGGCCGACTCCAGAGGACGTCGACATCTACCTTCCTGTCAAGTGGTTCCAAGACCATGAACCACTTGTTGATTATGAAAAGGCTGAGTTGGTAGGGTTTCCTAGCGACAAGTGCAAGAAGCATATAGTGGCACCATAGGTTCATTTGGTCAATGCCCTAGAGCTCTTGCAAGATGAAGATTTATATGCCAATGACGCTGCACGAGGCTATAGCCTGTTGGGGTGGGTGGATACCCCGATCAGCATAGCAGAAATGCAGAGGTGGTGCTCCGCTATGACAAGGCTTCCTATGCATGAGTTCGTGGAAGTCTTTATCTGATCCTCCTCCTCCGACCCTTGTCCGATCACACCAGAGAAGTGGGAACAAATCTATCCCGCAGTCTTCTCTGAATGGTTGGCATCGCAACTACCCCCACACTGACCATGGGACTGTCGTTCGGATATGAAAGAAGGGACTTCTCCACCTTAGGGCCCCATCTACAAGCTGTCAGAAACTGAGCTGCAAGCACTCAGGGAATATCTGGATCACATGCTAAAAGAAGGAAAGATCTAGCCTCCCAAATCCCCAGCTAGGTTACCCATCCTGTTTGTCAAGAAGGCAGACAGTTCCCTGCACCTTTGTGTGGACTATCGCGGCCTAAACAAAGTCCTCATTCAAAATCGCTACCCTCTTCCCCTTATGGGGGAACTTCGAGATCGCATCAGCAAAGCCAAATGGTTCACTAAACTGGACCTCAAGAATGGCTATAACCTCATCTGAATTGCGAAAGGCCATGAGTGGAAAACAGCATTCCGAACTCGGTATGGGCAATTTGAATACCTAGTGATACCCTTTGGACTCTGCAATGCTCCCGCAGTGTTCCAAGAAATGATGAACACCATCTTTGGAGACCTCCTTGACTTGGGAGTCATCATCTACCAGGATGACATCCTGATTTATGCTGAGATGCTGGAGGAACATGATCAGCTGGTCCGTGAAGTTCTGAAGCATTTGCACCAGCACCAGTTAGCTGTGAAGCTAACGAAGTGCATCTGGGCAGTCCACAGCGTCGAGTTTTTGGGTTTCATCATTTCTGCTGACAGATTCTCTATGGCCGAAGACAAGGTAGCTATAATAAAGGACTGGCCTGCTCTGAAAACGGTCACTGATGTTCGTTCGTTTTTGGGCTTTGTAAATTTCTACCGCATCTTCATTCTCAACTTTTCCAAGAAGGCGGCACCATTGACGGACCTCACCAAGGACAAAACTCCATGGACCTGGGGGCCTAAGCAACAGCAGGCGTTCGACTTCCTCAAGAACTCCTTTACCTTAGCACCAATCCTTACCCACTACGACTCCTCCTTACCTCTTGTGGCAGAGACTGATATGAGCGACTTCGCTATTGGCAGGGTTCTCTCGCACCAAACTGATGCCTTACACCCGATCGCTTTTCATTCCCATAAAATGTTACCCGCGGAAATGAACTATGAGATATATGACAAGGAGATGTTAGCGATAGTGGATTGTCTTCATTATCAATGGAGATATTGGTGTGATGGAGCCAAACATCTGGCCCTAGTCCTTACTGACCATAAGAATTTGGAGTACTTTACTACCACCAGAGTTTTATCTCGGCGCTAAACTATGTGGATGGAGAAACTTAGGAGCATCGACTACAAGATCATGTATCGCCCTGTGACTAAAAACACCAAGGCAGATGCTCTGTCTAGGTGTGGAGACCATGCCCCTATGGAGGGGGCACCTGAACCTGAAGTTCTGTTCCTCAAACCTGGTCAATACATTGCAGCCTCTGAATGAGCTAACTACATGTTCAAGCCCGAATTCATACAGGAACTATGAACGGAATCAGCTAAGGACCCTGAAACCCAGGAGTTGATGAGCAGAGTACCTCAGAACTACGAGGTGTGAGATGGCCTGCTAACGTTCAATAACCTGTGGTTTATCCCATCTTCCCTTCGCACTAAGGTCCTTGATTCCAGGCATAATCATCACTTGGCGGGCCACATCAGACGAGATAAAATGTTCGAGTTAGTCACACAGGACTTCTACTGGCCTATGCTCAAAAAGAACATTGTACAATTTATCATGTCCTGTGACCAGTGTCAATTGAACAAGGCACAGAGACATAAGACCTATGGGCAACTCCTACCCTTGGATGTCCCTTACAAGCTGTAGGAATCGATTTCCATGGATTTTATCACTGACCTCCCCTCCTCAGATGGCTATACTCAAATCTAGGTGATAGTTGATCAGTTCACGAAGATGGCGCACTTCATACCTCTTCATCCAAATGTCGACTCGAAGGAATTGGCGAGTGTTTTCATAACCCAGATCTGGAAACACTACAACCTCCTATCCAACATAGTGAGCGACCGGGACCCCAAGTTCCAAGCTTGGTGGGGCATAGCCATGAAGAACCTTAAAGTCCAACTCTCCATGTCCACAGCCAATCACCCCTAAATGGATGGACAAACCGAGTGCTTCAACCAGATCTTGGAAGCCTACCTTCGAAATTACATGATATTCGATCAGTCTAACTGGTCACTCCTCATTCCCTTGGCTGAGTTTGCATACAATAACTCAGTCTCCTCAAGCACACAACAAACTCCCTTTTACGCCAACTATGGGTATCACCCCTCTCTGGATGCAGTCAGCACCCTTAAGTTCTACGGCGGATCAGAAACACTTGAAGTGAACTGGCAGGAAATTAGACAAAGACTCCTCACTGTCCAGAAGTGCACAGTCCAGTGGTATGATCAGAAACATGCAGCTTTCCCAGACCAAAAACCCGGCGATCTCATCCTCCTCTGAAAAGACAATTTACCGACCTAGAAAACCTCTAGAAAACTCGACGCGAAGTATGCAGGCCCCTTCCAAGTAATCTCCAAGGTTAGCCCAAGAGCATACAAGCTCAGACTTCCTTTCTCCTGTAAAATACACCTGGTCTTTCACGTCTCACAGTTGGAACCCTACAAAACCTCAGAACAATTTCCTAGGGCAGCTCCTCCAGCTCCGTAAGACGACAACGGTGTTCCAGCTTATTACGTCAAACAAGTCACCAAGTGCCAGTTTAACAGGACCTAGAAGTGTTTCGAGTACTATGTAGTTTGGGAAGGATACTCGGAGGCTGAGGTGACGTGGGAGGTGTTGGAGAACTTACTAGTTAACGGAGAACCTATCGACCAACTGGCTGATTTCCGAACCAAGAACCTGTACGCCGAAGTTAATGCAAAAAGGCCTGAGGAGGCTCTACCCAAGAAGCGAAGGAGAGTAGGATAGGTAGGCTGAGACCCCTTCCTACTCTATGTCAACTGAAACTCGCAAGAAAAATGAGTAGGTTGCATGGGCAGACGCTCCAGAGATAACATCAGTACGGAATGGGGACTGTCCTTTTCCCAGACTTACCCGAAATCCTCGAGGGTGTTAGGGGGACTTTGAATTAGCAGACTGGCTTATGTCTTATGCGCAATGAGGGCATTGCGCCTTAGAAGGGGCATAGTGTTACAGTTCCAAGGTACTACAGACTTGCACGATGATAGACTAGTACCCAGAATGCAACCAGTAAGTGTTATTCCCATCACAGCTACCAGGCCCTGCCTGTCTTGTGTGGCTCTGCCTTATTGGACTTACATAAGTACGGCTCTGGTGCAGTGGTACAGTCTGACAAACTAGCCACAATACCAATCCAGAACATGTGATCGGAACATCGGCACATCGTGCAAGGACTTATTCACCTTTGTAGAATGGGCGGCCTGACCGATCGAGCCAGTTATCACGAGAGGACATGACACGTCAGAGGTCATGGCGATCTGTTGCTCATACATTGCTAATCTTTGCCTGTCTGCGATCTGGACTCTTCTATGCTATGCCAGATTAGAGATTAGTGATCGATATATTAGTCATGGATGTTCTGCGGGGTTCTATTTCCTTCTATTTCCTTAGTCATCTATGAGTTATTTCTTTAGATGGATTGTTCTATAAAAGGGATAGCTGTTAGATGCTCCTTAGTCTTTCCTTCCTTTATTCCTTAGCTTCGAGACTGGCTTCAAGTCTTAAGAATATATTTTGCCTTATCTTTACGACCTTATTATTCTCCACATTCCATCTCTAGTAGACGTAGGAAAACATTTGTTTAGTTGAGAAAAACAAGTTGAGATATCTGAGTTCACTCAGTAATACTTATAGCTTCGTGCCTACTTGCATTTTCCTGAAACATTCTACCTCACGAGATACGCACCGTTAACAATGACTCATCTCTTTAGATAGAAAGGGTATTTAAGAATGGTTGTTAGTCACATCTGTTATAGGCTCTTTCGCACCTTCAAACTACCCCCTACATTATTAGTTCTCAGCTATTAGTATTATCTCACACTGGGAGACATTGTGACAATGTTACAAAGTTCAAAGAAACCCCAAAACCCCCCCCTTAATCCCCCCTCAAAAGAGGTAAGGGATGAAGCCGCCGCCATGAAAATGATGCTCACCTTATTCGAGTCATTAGGCATCTCCCCAGCAATACAAGACAAACCTGGAATGGGAGATGTAGTCTCGATGCATACTACCCTATTGATGGGTGACCTGTATATTAGATACAGAGATCTCCTGTGCTATATGCAGATACTGCCATCCCTTCTCACCTCCATGACCAAGATTAAGGAGGCGGTCACTGCTATTGCTGCTAGCTAATGGTCCATCGAAGCCCACTTTGATGAACTTGAAGCTATTACCACCTGCAAGACTCCTGCCACAGCCTCAGCTAAAGCAGTCCCCACTGAGATCGACCTCGCCCTCTCTGATTCTATCAATAAACTACGGTCAGAAACATCTAAAACTGCGAAAGCGGTGAAGAATATCTCTTCCTCCCTCTCTACCCCTGCTCCTGCTGTACCACCTGTGGCACCTACTACTACCCCTGACAACACCTGGGCTCAGGTGGTGAATATAAACAAAGGCAAAGCCACAGCTGCGCTGACTCCGAATGCTACTACCTCGCCCACCCTGAAGTATCCTACAAAGCGAGAACAGGGAATCATTATTAATCTTGAAGGCGAAGTCCCCAAGTTCAACCCTATCACTGTCTGGGATGCTGTTAACTCTACCCTAATGGAAAGGCATCCCCGTCTGCCTGCCAAGTCTGCTCCGTCTGAAAGGCTAGAGCCAGTAACGTCTTTCTCTCTGTCATGGAGAATACTACCACCTAACAAGTCATAGCATACAAGCCCACATCAAGGTAGCAGTGTGTAAGTTCTTCCCCACCACTACCAGACTCCACCAGAACTTCCTGCATAAGAAGTACATTGTGCACAATGTGCCCACCCCATTCCTCAACACCTCGGATGTCGAACACATATCACTTATCCAAAAGGAGATCGAGACATTCAACCAAGGTGTTTTAATCACCTAGACCCCTCGCTGGCTTTCTTCGAAGGACAAGCTCGTCAGTAAACCTGCTTCCTCGATTGTTATGATAGTGGTAGTGAATAATAACCATAACCACATCTCTTAAGGCCTGACCATCCTGAATAAGAATCACTAGACTGACCCCTACATTGCCTTCTCGAAGGCTACCCAATGCTCCCATTGCTGTCACTTTGGACATCAATAACTGAAGTGTACCTTTTCACCAGGATGCTGCCTCTATGCTGGCCCCTATGCCATCTTTGAAACCTTCTATGGCAATACAGAGTGCAAATGCCGTGGATGACAATGTGACCATATGTGTAATGAACCGCGGTCATGTACTTCCCTATTTGTTACATTCTCCTTATGTCCCCTGTTGTCAGTAGTGTTCTTTGGAATTCCACATTATGAGTCATGAGTTATTACTCGGTCATGTATAGTCGCTCATGTTTAGCTGTCTGCCTTGTGGAGGTCATGAGAACAGTGTTTAGGTAGAATGATGTACAGGAAAGGGTCATGTGGACAAAACAGGTTTTACAGAGACTGCTCTAGAAGGGAGGCAGTGCTCTTGGCGATGGGTATAAAAGAGAAGGAAATCTTGTGGTCCTGTACTTCCTTTCTTTCTTCTTTATGCAGTATCTTAAGTATACACTGTAGGAATAAAGGATTATTCCCACAAACCTTCAGCACCCCATTGCCTCACTCAATGCAGTCCTCTTAAGCCCTCTACAGAGTTGTGTATCTTCTTCTATCCTGATTTACCCCAAACCCCCGATACAGACTGAGTATCAGTTGTATCGCTGAAAGAGTTGTCCTTTACACTATACTGCGTCTTTCCGAAAATCACCATCAAAGAAGATACATGATAATTCAGGTGACATTAGATGTTATCCCCAGTCAACTGGAATTCCCAAGGAGAGGAACCCCAGTTCACTATCGAGGAAGTTACCAGGCTACTATGAGACAAGAACCTGCTTCCTCCAGAAGAGCCCAAAGACCTGCAAATCCCACCACCTAAAAGAGGAATCGCACAGTCCATATCAGTCCAGAGGTCCAGGATAAGAGAGGACAGAGACCAGCATCAACAAAGGTATTTTCTGAGAGACCGGCAAAAGCTCAGAAGGTTTGGTGCAGCATCTACCATTGCAAAGTCAACCCTATCGACCACCACCTACGCTGCTAAACTAGGGAGCAGCAGGAGCTTGAGAAGGGAACCAGGCCACAGTGGAAAAAGGGTTTCTGTATTAGAAACTGCGATGGGCAAATCCACAGATTCTTCTACAAAGACTATCGCTGTGACAACCACTGGAACGACAGAGTCTACTTCAACCACTGAGTATTTAATACCACAAGTGGTAACAGTCACCCCAGACCCAGGAAAAGCACCAGTACTACGCTTGTGCGTGTGGTCAGATACCGACGCTGTAACTGCAAGTTTTCTACTAGATGAGGAATTGGAGGATGTCGCCCTCAAATTCCTGGAACATCTTAGGAAATCTAAGGTTGACAACCTTGTAGTTGAAGTCAATATTCTCCCAGACACAGCTGGTACACCAGCAAAGCGAAGATAAGATTGTTCTCTATCTGTACGAAGATGACCTTGTTGTGCTACATCAGAACCACCCCGTCACCCCAGTCCAGCTTGACAAACTCAGAATCCTACTACTCGCTGTCTTAGACCCTAGCATCAACGAGTTTCTGGCAGCAAAGAAGTTATAAGCGTTAGTCAATGTCTACCAAGGAAAAGCTTCCAGACCCACCTGAGGATATAGAAGAAGCATATCCTGTCCCAGACCTGGAAGAGCTTCAGTTCTGGCGAGATATCTACAACCACAATAAAACCCAAGCCATTCCACAGTACCAGAGGATCAGAGACTGGATCAGGAAACACTACAACTCTGGTATCGACCAGAAGTAGGAAATTGAGGATCTAACACAACGGCAAGCTGTGGACCGGCAGCAGATCGAAAGCCTCAAAAAGGAGCGCATACCAGAAAGCGAACAGCTTAAGAACCTGAGGCAAGAACGGATCACACTTCAGCTCAGGATTGATACCCTGCAACAAGAACTAGAAGAGGAGTAACAGCAAGTACGAGAAATGCCCAGGCTAGTAAAGCTCAAGGACCCTGAAGCATTCGATGGAAAAGATTGCCCCCAACAGGACCTATTCATCACAAGGTGCATAGACACCTTCGAGGTTAATGGGGACAGATTTGAAGATGAGGGCCATAAGATCAAGTGGGCAGCATTGTTCTTGAAGGGACCAGTGCAAAAGTGGTACATTGCCAGAAGGCTAAAAAACTCCAAGAATGGGAAAGCACCTGAGGAAACATGGTCTGCCTTTGAGGAAGCCATAAGGAAGGCATACGATGATCCAGATAAGGATAACACTGCTTACTGGCAGTTGGAAAACCTTAGACAGAAGGGGAACGTGTCTGAGTATTGTGCAGACTTTGAGGGTCTTGCATTCAATGCTAGCCTACCTGAAGACAATAGGATGAAGATACTCCTGTTCAAGAAAGGACTGAAAGAGAAAGTCCATGAAGCCCTGGCCCATCAGTCGAATCTCCCTAAGATGTACTCAGAATTCTCACAACTGTGTATCCAGCTGGAAAGTCAACTTGAGTCAGTTCCAAAAAAGGAAGAAAAGCCTACCAGCAAATCCAAAGAGGGACAGCAGAAACAAGTCTTCCAGAAATAAAACAAGTTCAACAGCTACCGCCAGAAGGGACAGCACCAGGGAAAAGAAAAGATCTCTCAGGAAGAAAGGGATTGCCACAAAAACAAAGGCTTGTGTTTCAGTTGTGGAAAAGAGGGACATTACACCAGGAACTGTCCTAAGAAGGAAACCAGCAAAGAGTCAAAAACCACTAGCATGAAAGTGGCAACTGTTACAATTCAGTCAGGAAACTCCAAGGGTCAGAACTAGATGGTGGTCTAGCTCTGAGGGAAGCCCAAGGGAGAAGCCTTACCCAGAAAGCCACCAAAACAGAAAAGTCAGAAATGTTTTCAGAAGGAGAACATTTGATAGTCCAAGGAACGTTGAATAACACTGTGAAATGTTATGCCCTATTGGATATGGGAGCAACCGGTTTTGCATTTATAGACAAAACATTTGCGCAAAGAAACGGTTTCGCTATGTCAAAGTTAGAAGCCCCAAGGACCCTGACAGTTATCGATGGAAGACAAGCAAGCAGCGGAAGGATCACCAAAGTCACCAAAGTGGAAGTCCAGGTTGGACCAAGGAGGGAACAAGTACTGTTCTACATGATGAAGTTAGCAGACTATCCCATCCTATTAGGATTACAGTGGCTACAGCACTATCAGGCACAATTAGACTTCAAAAGAAATCAGCTCACCTTCCTGGAAAAGGAAGGAGGGAGTTGAATGGATATTGCCACTATTGGAGCAGTATCCTTTGAGAAAAGGGCAATAAGAAAGGACAACAAGCTGTATGTCATCAGTGTTACAGAGCCTACTGAGAAAGAGAAGACACCGGACACAATACCGCCAGAGGAGTTGGTACCAGAAGAGTACCACGTATATTTGCACCTCTTCGACAAAGAGAAAGCAGACGCTTTGCCACCACACTGAAAAGTTGACCACTGGATTCCACTGGTCGAAGGAGGAGAACCACCATGGTTACCTACCTATGGACTATCAGAGGTACAGCTGCAAGAGGTAAGGAAGTACCTAAAAGAGAACTTAGTGAAAGGATTCATCCAGGAGTCGCAGTCTCTAGCTGGTGTACCCATATTGTTTGTGAAAAAGAAGGATAGATCACTCCACCTATGTGTAGATTATCGAGGACTCAACAAAGTCACGATCAAAAATCGCTACCCATTGCCATTAATCTAGGAAACATTGGAACAATTGAAAGAAGTAAAGATCTATACCAAGTTAGATCTAAGAAAGGCATACAATTCAATCAGAATTGCAGAAGGTGAGGAATGGAAGACCACATTCCACACCAGGTATGGTCATTATGAGTACAAGGTTATGCCCTTTGGTCTCACAAATACACCAGCAACATTCCAAGCATTTATCAACGACATCCTAAAAGATCATTTGGACATTTTTTGTGTTGTCTACCAAGATGATATATTGATCTTTTCGAAAAACCTGAAAGAGCACATCAGCCATGTGTGAACAGTTTTGAGAAAACTAAGGGAAAACAAAGTTTATTGCAAACCTGAGAAATGTGAATTCCATGTTGCATAAACAGAATTCCTCGGATATATCGTCTCCCCAAAAGGCATCGCTATGGACAACAAGAAGGTAGAAGTGGTACTCAGATAGGAAACACCAAAGTCAGTCAAAGACATTCAGATGTTCCTGGGATTCGCAAACTTCTACTGGAGATTCATCAAAGGATACTCGAGAGTAGTATCACCAATCACAAAGTTATTAAAAAGGGACCAAAATTTCAAATGGACAAAGGAAGCAAGTACTGCTTTTATAAGTCTCAAAGAAGCATTCACATTAGCACCAATCCTGAGACACTTCGACCTAGAAAAACTGGTTATTGTGGAAACAGATGCATCGGATCATGTGGCAGCGGGCATTCTTTCCTAGAAGTTCCAGCATGAGGATGGAAAACAAGTTTTACACCCAGTAGCATACTTCTTCAAGAAGTTCAATCCTGTACAGTGCAAATATCCTGTGCATGATAAGGAACTATTAGCCATTATTCTCGCATTTTCAGAATGGGAGCGACATATTGCATACTCAAAGTTCCCAGTTCAAGTGATAACAGATCACAAGAACTTGGAGTACTTTATGACCAAGAGAATATTGAATCGCCGACAGGCAATGTGGTCCAAGTTCCTATCAAGGTTCAACTTCTAAATATGCTACTGACCAGGGAAACAGGGAGGAAAACCTGATTCCTTAACCAGAAGATCTGGAGATCTTCCTAAAGAAGGGGACGACCGCCTCACTTATCAAGCACAGGTGATCATCCAACCCCACCATTTGAACCCTGCATTGCAAGCGAGCCCAGAGCTGCATGTTCTCTCAGCAACAGTGGAAGTGGAAAGAAATCAAGATGTCGAAGAGAAAATTAAAAGGTCTTATGATAAGGACCCTGCTACAAAGTCTATCCTGCAGGCCCTGCAGAAAGGAGAAAAGTCTTCGAAATATATGGAACTGTCAGACTATGCGATCAGGGAAGGATTGTTATTGCATAACAACCTAGACAGTATCCCTGATGATCCAGACCTAAAACTGGAGGTACTCCGACAGAACCATGATCACATAACCACTGGACATCCTGGAAGAGCCAAGACATATGAGTTAGTAACAAGGAACTATTTCTGGCCAGGATTGCGGAAGTACATCAGCCGATACATCAGTCATTGCGAAGCATGCATAAGAGCGAAACCTGTCAGACATGCACCTTTTAGCACTTTGAAACCCATGGAAATACCTGAGAATCCCTGGAACTCGGTATCCATGGACTTCATAGTAGGACTGCTAACAAGAAATGAGAACAACGCAATCCTTGTAGTAGTGGATCGCCTGACCAAAATGGTGCACTATATTCCCACAATGGAAAAAGCAACAAGCGAAGATGTAGTAACCCTGTACCTACATCACATATGGAAGCACCACGGACTGCCGAAAGATATTACCTCTGACCGTGGTACCCAGTTTGTTTTGGAATTCTGGAAGTCACTGTGCAAAGTTCTGAAAGTCAAAAGTAATCTCAGCACAGCATACCACCCGCAGACAGATAGTTAGACAGAAAGAACAAACTCAGTTCTAGAACAGTATCTGTGGATCTATTGCCATTATCAGCAGGATGATTGGGTATCCCTGCTTCCCCTCGTAGAATTCAGCTACAACAACTAAGCATCAGCAACTATGAAGGTTAGCCCATTCTATGCAAACTACGGATATCACCTGAACTTTGTGATAGATATAAACGTTAGATGAAGGTCGAATACCCATGAAAGCATCAAGCATCTTGCTACTAGACTGCAGGAAGCGCATGACTTATGCAGGGCAGAAATCACTTATGCACAAGCAAGCCAGAAGGAAGCAGCAGATCAGTCAAGAAAACCAGCACCAGTGATAGAAGTTGTAGAGAAGGTTTGGCTGAGTACCAGAAACCTGAACACTCAGATGCTATCTAAGAAACTTGATCACAAAAGACTTGGTCTATTCAAAGTTCTAGCAAGAGTCGGAACTCGAGCATATAAACTCAAGCTTCCTCACTCTGTGAAGATCAATCCAGTCTTTCACATATCACTACTAGAACCAGCAAGCAAACATGAACCAGTCCCAGGCCATCGAAATCCTCCACCTCCTCTGATTATCATTAAAGGAGATCGAGAGTATGAAGTTGAGAGTGTTCTCGACTCTAAACGCCTTTGAGGTGGCGCTCTTCACTACCTTGTCAAATGGGTCAGCTACTCCAAGCCTACATGGGAGCCCTCCTAGCACCTCGAGCACTCCTAGGAGCTCATCGATGAGTTCCACCACCGCTTCCCCAACAAGCCCAAGTTGTTATGCGGATGAGGAGATGACGGCAATGTCCTCATCCCCTACTATGGTCGTACCTATTTTCGACCAGTATGGACGAATTTGCACCTCCCCTGAGGATAGTACCCTGAAGGAGGAACTCCTTGCAGACCCTCCAGCATTGGGTCATAGAACCATCACCAGCTAAAGTTGGGCACCGATCCCGCCTAGAGAAAAGCCCCAACCCCAGGAGCCGCCACTTTATGCTCCACAACCGCAGTTCACCTTGAACTAGCAGTTCCAGCGATGGGAGGAACAGGCCTTGCCACCTATTTCCCCCATATCACCCCTTGGTTCACCGGTAATTAAGACAGACCCTAAAAAACCCTATTGGCAGTATGCGCCAATATCGAAAGTATCCGCCAGTCCTAGTGGATACACCCCCCTACCAGCGCCAATGGTCCCTATCGATCCCCAGCTCCTGGAGATCAAGGAGGAACAGCTACCTGAGGCACCACCGGAAGTGGCCGAATGTAGTTCAGCAGTGTGCCAGTATTGCCCACCAATGCCCCTGTATATCCAGCTTGGGAATCTTAGGGAAAGATTGCACTGGGTAGTGGAGAATGTAAGGGATGACCACCTGAGAGAAGAAGTATTCCTAGCTGTCACAGGAGTTCCAGCTTAAAGAGGGGGATACTGGAATGAACCGCGGTCATGTACTTCCCTAGTTGTTACATTCTCCTTATGTCCCCTGTTGTCAGTAGTGTTCTTTGGAATTCCGCATTATGAGTCATGAGTTATCACTCGGTCATGTATAGTCGCTCATGTTCAGCTGTCTGCCTTGCGGAGGTCATGAGAACAGTGTTTAGGTGGAATGATGTACAGGAAAGGGTCATGTGGACAAAACAGGTTGTACAGAGACTGCTCTAGAAGGGAGGCAGTGCTCTTGGCGACGGGTATAAAAGAGAAGGAAATCTCGCGGTCCTGTATTTCCTTTCTTTCTTCTTTATGCAGTATCTTAAGTATACACCGTAGGAATAAAGGATTATTCCCACAAACCTTCAGCACCCCATTGCCTCGCTCAATGCACACCTCTTAAGCCCTCTACAGAGTTGTGTATCTTCTTCTATCCTGATTTACCCTAAACCCCTGATACAGACTGAGTGACAGTTGTATCGCTGAAGGAGTTGTCCTTTACAATATGGTACTTAAATGTGCCAACTGCGATGCCGCCCACCCCACCAACCATCCCCTCTTCCCTGTCTATTTGCCAGCCTTGGCTAATAATAACAAGTGAGTGGAGAATCTGCATGCTATGATGGAAGAGGGAATGGAAACTTAGGGCCCCTCAGTGTTTCATCTTCTTTCTGCTTTTGTTGTTCCCTTTGTGTAAGCATTCTGTGAGTTTGGCTTATGTTTTCTCCTTTGTCCCTCTCGCTTTCCCTTTTCTTTAGTTAGTGGTCATTGCTTGTACCTTGATCCCTCCTGGTTGTTGTAAGGTTCACCACGCTGGAGATGGGAAAGGGGTTCCCTGGGCTTGTCTTTTTCCTTCTCGCTTAAAGTTTTTCTGCTATTTTGACGTACTGGGTTATCGTATTTGTACCGGTCACATTTCTTTTTGGAGTTTTGCTTTCCCCTGTCGCTCTTTCGTTTCTGCCCTGTATCTTCTATAGTTTATTGTGTGTAAGTGAAGAGGATTTAGGAAAAAACATTTATTTTATCTGTAAACTGTAGACCGCGCTACTGACCTTAAGTCGGCTGTCTCTACCTCTATCATAGCTCTACATAGCTGCATGCGGAGGTTCTTTTAGATGACCCCTTGCGGGGTTATAAAGATACAATAAAAATGAATTTCCCCCCTACCCCAGTCACTCCTGTTGTCACCCAGATAGGCCAGCTATAGCAGTTTACTATCTGGTGTGTCGAGCTCTTTGTGTGGAATCTCTACCTTTGTACCTTAAATGCGAGAGAAAGATCTCCTTGAGGGACTCACTCAAGCAGAGCATATGATAATGAAACACTCAGATACTATAGGACTGTGGTTTGTTTTCCCTCATGTTAATCAAACATAAAGCAAGATGCAGTCAGCTGAAGCAGAGTAATCTGCCAGGTAACGGGAAGGTGGTTAAGAGCCACTGAGCCGTAGCATCATGTAGTGGTTATTACCAATCTATTGCACACTTTGTCCCTATGGGATCTCATAATGGCTTGAGAGGACAGTTAGTGCATGTCAGTGAAGTGTAGAGTTCAACTTGTTATTGCTAATCTATTGCAAACTTTCTCCACCCCACTTTGCTTAAGGTGTAAACCTCAGAGTGTATTGTGGTACAGTTCATGGTGTTGAGTGACTAGCGTAAAGGTCTTGATGGTGGCGAAGCATAGTTGTGGCAAATGTTATCTGCACATGAAGGATTGTCCTAATGCTCTACTGCATAACTCATGTGTTAGTCATGCAGGAGATTTCCTTATTACATAGGACAGATAGGCACCCCTCAATAACTAATGTCACTACCTAGTGTTCGAGCTAGGGACTCTGCTAGGTTAAAGCTCTGAGGGCCAACCCCTCCTGCCCAGCATTTATCCAAGCAAAAGCACTTGCCACTACCCAGAAGGAGGAAGCTGTTACTGTCACTATGGGTGGTGTATGATTTCTTTACCTTTTTCTTTGATTTTTTCCTTTAGCGAAAAGGTTTGGGCAGTTTTTGAGGAGGATTTCCTTCTGTTTTTCTCCCTTTTTCCACTTTATTCTTTCTTCTTCATTTTTCTTGGTAAGAGTCCAGTAGCTAGTTGTTGTAAGGTTCACCTCACTAGGAATGTTGGACAGGAAGGCTATCTCGTAGGACATTTGTGGTACACTTACACTGTACTGGCACAACATCATGTACTTATTTCTTTGATCGTGTGGTTTCTTTTCGTATCTGTTGGGGGAGTACAGGTGATACACCATAGTCGAGGACTACATGTAGATGGCCTAGGTAGCTATAGAAGCAGTAGAGTAGTTACTGAATAGAAATGAATCATCATCATCATCATCATCTTCTATTGTCACCCATTTCTGTTGGGGGAGAATAGGTGATATGCCATAGTCAAGGACTGCATGCAGACAACCTAGTTAGCTATATAAGAAGTAAAGGAGTTACCAAATAGAAATGAATAATCATCATCATCATCATCATCTTCTGTTGTCACTAGGCATGTTTGCATCTTCAAACTACACCATAACTATTAGTTCTCAGCTTTTAGTATTCAAGCTCCCTCGTTGAGACATTAACCCCCCCCCCCCCTACCTCTCTTCCTTTCCATAACATCTACAAGACCAAGCAAAAGCCTCTATCTAGACCATCTCTGAGTTTGTCAGAGATCCCCTTTTTTCTACAACATCTGCAGTACTTAGAGAAGACCCCAATAAGGATCGAGTTCAATTCGCTCATGATACGGCAGTTGAAAAAATACTTTTCTCGTCCCAACTAGAGTTCTTCTCCTGCACCCTGCCTGCATTTGTATAGTCTATTAGAAAGATCCAAGAAACTGTTTCCTCTCTCTAGGCTGGCCAATAGGCTATCAAACAATGCTTCCATGACCTCAAGGCTATCATCACCCACTCTGCATATGCCTATGCCTCAGCAAATGCAGCCCCTGCCCCCACCGACCAACCTCTCTCTGAGTCCATCAAGAAAATATGGTTATAAGCAACCAAAACTGCCAAGGCATTCAAGAAGTTTGCTTCTACGCTGCCTACCTAGTCCCTGCAACTGCTCCAACTGCTACCGAGAACACCTAGGATTATATGGTTCAAAAAAACAAAGGTAAAGCTTTAGCTGTACTGTCTACCCCCACTTATACTCCTCCCCCTCCCAAATATCCATCTAAGAGTGAGAGAGAAATTATCATCAACTTGGAGGGAGAGATACCCTCCTTTAACCCCATCACTATCTGCGACGATGTCAATAATGCGCTCATCGAGAAAAAAGCCCCCTCTACCTGCCGCATTGACTCGGTCTACCAGGCATACCCCCAGAATGTTTTCCTCTCTGTTATAGAGAACATCACTGCCTAGCAAGTGTTGATGTACAAGGTGACCATCGAAGAAGCTGTCTGAAAACACTTCCCCACCACCACCACCACCAGCCTATGCAGTAACTTCCTTCACAAGAAGTATATTGTGCACAATGTGCCAACCCCCTTCCCTAACACCTCCAAGGTAGAATATATGACCAAGATTAGGAATAAAATTGAGATGTTTAACCATGGAGAGCTCCTTGTGCAAACCCTGTGCAGGATAGCTTCGAAAGAGAAGCTCATCAGCAAAGCTGCCTCTTCGATTATTGTTACAGTCATCATTAACAACAACTACTACTGCATCTCCTAGGGACTGTCTATCCTTAACAAGGTATGCAAGACCAAACAGTACCTCTCCTACTCCCATACTACTCAGTGCATACGCTGCTGCTGATACGGCTACCACCAGCTTCAATGCATATACCCCTAATAGTGCCGCCTCTGCACCGGCCCCCATACTGTTAAGGCAGGTGTCTTCGTGTATGGGAAATGGCTCAGTAAATGCAAGTGCCACTCAACAAAGAAACATATTACTGAGTAAACTCAGATATCTCAACGTGTTATAAGTCTGGATCCACAAATACGTTTTCCTATGTCGTAGAGAAGAGAGAGAAGTTTAAAGCGTTGTTTAAGAACGAATATATTCTTAAGGCTTGTAGCTAGTCTGTAGACTGAAGAGAGAAGGAAGAGAAAGAATAAGACATGACTTTCTTTGTATTCCCATTTGTGTTATTTTACATCCCATACCCCCAGTAGGGCGTATACACTCAATCAATAGCAAGAACATAACTAAAGAGTACAGGATGGTCCTCCACTTCTGGCCATTTGCCTAACAAAAGACAGAAATATCCTCCACTCCTGCCGCTCACATTACCCATAGAACAAAAGAAATCCTCCGCCTCCGCCGACCACATGGTTGCTTAACCGAGAAAAACAAAAAGTCGCACACTGCGACCGTAGGGAAGAGGGGTCAGACACCACCGCGTCCTCGGTAGAACCGGGGTGATGCTCCGGGGGGCCTGGGTACCCCTCCTAGGAGATCTGAGAGCGTCGCAGCTTTTGTTAGGGCGAGTGCCTATGGCACTCGGTCATTAAGCGAGGTGAGCAGTTTTATGGTCGCTTCTTGCTCAGGAAGCATGTGAAAGAGGGGTAGGACACCGCTGTGTCCTAAGCGAGGGCAGGGGGTGTGAGAGACATTGTGAACATCTGTCTACGTAGTATACAGTATGGTCGCAAATAAGGCGAGTGGCACTAAGGGGGGCTCTCGACCCGTCAACAGTGACTACCATTCATGACTTACAGGGCAACTGTATCGCGCTGTCCAGATGTTCGCTTGTAGGGGCGTGACCACTGTCGCGGCTTTTGGTAGGGGGGGATGACGATGTATCTCAAAGATCGCCATGAGGGAGGAACTCGTCAAGCGAGGAGGTTCTTCACCCCAAGGTAGGGGGGGGGTCAAGATTCTTGAGAAGCCAAGAACAAGACATAACTTATATGCGATTCCCTTTTACTGTTATTTTACATCCCATACCCCCAGTGGGGCGTATACACTCAACTAAGAGCAAGAACATAACCGAAAGGTACAGGATGATCCTCCACCTACTCGTACCAAAAGAGCGACCGAAAAAGATAAAGGAAATCCTCCATTCCTGCCTTTCGCATTTCAAACTACAAAGGGAAATCATTAACTACAGTCTCGGCTACATGTTTCTTCCATCTAGCTATTGTCTCTGTTCTTTTCTATTGGTTTTTGCTAAATGGGGACGGCTCTAAGAGGGCGCTATAGAAGTGTCCAAAGAGGTAGATGCCGTTTGGGGATTCGAGGTATTTTGCATCTTGGGGGCGGACCTCTAGGATTAGGTCGCATACTTTGAGGTTGTGTTCGTCTTCTTTAGGGACCGCTCTAATGCCGAGGAGCGTGACCTGCTTGTAGAGGTATACATCTTTTGTGGATAGGTCGAAGACTTCATTAACGGTTGGGGGGAGATTCTTGATGTCGACGTTTAGTACTTTGATTTTGACGTTGGTCGGTCCGAACTTGACAGGGCCGTAGAGTTGCCCAGCCTGTTCCTGTACTGCTTGTTTGATGTATGGGAAATGGGGGAGGTATTCCTCGATTGGAACGTTGTGGGGGGAGTAGAGGGTAACGACTCCTGTTTAGTCTGGGTCGATTAGGAAGTGTCTTTTGGTGTAGTGAACTCCTTGCGCTTGGAGCTTGATTGCGATTGCCTCCTGGAGGTTGTATGCGGAGAGTTTGGGGTAGCTGGGCAATCTTTGTGCTAGGGGTTGGATGAATGCTCTTCTTTTAAACAGGGATAGGACCTTGTTGTTTTCGAGCTCTTCTATGATTGCTTCGAGCGCTGTGGGGTCTGGTTACCTGTGCAGCCCTGGAGGGGGCAGGGGTTGGGCAGGGGTGGCTGGTGTGGAGGGGGTGGCGGTGCTGGTTATAATCTCGACCGATCTTGCTAGGGATAGGAAAGCATGCAGGATGTCCTTTTGGGCATTTAGGATGAAGATAAGGTGTCCCTCAACATCGGCTGGGGCGTTATCGTCGGTATTGGTGGCCTTGTCCTCGGCCTGACAGGCTTTTTGGGTGAGCGTGGTGCTGTTTTTCTTTGGGGTTTTTCTGTTGGTAATGGGGTTTGGGGTGGCATTGAGATGTGGGGGGAGGACTCTAGGGTCCGAAGTATTCTCTATCGCAGAAGTGGTACGTGCAGTAGTTGTCCTTGCAGTAGAACCTGTGGTAGAGGCCGTTACAGTTGGCGATGATGAATGTTCCTTTTTTATTCCAAGTAACTGGCTTTTCATTTTTCGTGGGCTTTTTTGGGACGTTGTGTTGATCTTGGGGCATCTATCAACGGTCGCTCATTTGTGTACGTAACACTAAGTCTCTATCCGAGAGCCAAACAAGTTCATAAACCTAGAGCTTTGATGTGGGTTTTTTTTTTTTTTTTTTTTTTTTTTTTTTTTTTAA
>JABYPW010000622.1:0-22858 GCA_016880775.1 Phymatotrichopsis omnivora | reverse complement strand
GTGTAATTCATTTTTATTCTTATGACCTAAAGGGTTATATGAAGAATATCCTCTTATAGCTATTCTAAGCTATAGAGTAATAAGAAACCATCTCCTCTGAAAAACAGAAAAGTACAATAAAAGAAACAAACATAATTGAAAATGAGTCTACAAAGTCATATCCAAATCACTAAATAGTGGGGTGACATCCTCCTTAAGAAAGTTATAAACATCAGAATAATAGGAAGAGGGACTTAGAAAAACATAGGGGGCCATCGCTGATCCATCATATAGTGCTAAGTCTGTGGAAGATTTCCTATCTAAAAAATGTTTGAACAACATACATAAAGAACATATGCTGGGAGGGGGAGTGGATGGGGTACATAATATGGGTATAGTAGGTATGGAACGAACCAGTATAGCCACTTAGAATATGTATAGTTGCATCCAGGTTGGATGGCCAGTCCTGGTCTTAGAAATGTAATTAGTAACATGTCATATTTCTTCTTCTAATTGGAACTTTTTTTTATGTCTCTAGACTTTAGGATATAGCATTCTCTTGCTTCTAATCTAGCTTGGCATTTGAGTATGGCATGCTGGATCATTTCATAGAAATGGTGGTAGTAAGTACACAGGTGGTCATCCAGTCATCATGGTATGCTAGTTGAAAAGTAGGAGTTGTGTTATCATATATAGAAGATTTGACTTGTAATTTCTTTGGGGAGTTTAAATATATAGTTTTCACCTGGCGATATTTCTTTATGGTGTTTAGAGTTTTCTGCGGTAATATGCTTCCACCTTATGAACATTTTGGGACTTATTTATTGGCTGAAGGCTTATGTAGAACATAGGGATAGTCTTACAAGAGACAAGAACAAAGACAGATGTACTCTTAAATACAACTTCCTTAACCCGAGATTATAAAGAGATGATGAATGAAATATAAACCTAAACAAAAATTTCATGAACTACACAATCCTTCAATTCCTAAATGCTAAAACCTATAGAATAGTCTGCAAAGGACAGGGTATAATTAGTACTCAATTTAACTATAATCCCCTAATACTCTTACAGGTATCACTCCTATTTAGTGCTAGTCTTTCATGATATGAGTACGATTGCATTATCATAACCTGATGGCTGAATAGGCTAATATCATATCATGGTAACATATGATTATCTGGTAACTATATGGGTGACTTCCTACACCTAGTTAGGGCTAATAGCAAATCCATACCATGTCATAATATACTATGAGGTTATATGATAGAGGATTATATTCTAGAGTACTTAACATAATGATGAAAGTTAGAGACAGTATACTCACATGTTGAGAATCTAAAGCAAGTCTCCATCATAGTGTAGGGTCCTGGTACAAATGGCATGACCACTACTAGTGTTTATAATAGGGTGTAATTCATTTTATTTTATCTTTATGACCCTGAAGGGGTCATATAAAATAACCTCTTCATGTAGCTAGTCTAAGCTATAAAGGAGGTAAAAAGATAGTTAGCTTAGGACAGATATTGCAAGGAGAAAAAGACAAGATAGGGGGAGTAGTACTTCATCTTCATTCTTATGACCTGTAGGGTTGTCTAAAAGAACATCCTTATATTAGTAATATAAGCTATAGTGTATAAAGAATAAATCTCTACTGAATAAAATAGAAAAGTATTGTGAAATAAACTAACATAAATGGAAATGAATCCGCAAAGTAATATCTAAATCATCAAATAGAAGGGTGACCTCTTCTTCCAGAAAATTAGAAAAATTAGAATAATGTGACAAGGGACTTAGAAAAATATAGTGGGATGTAACTAATGCACCACCAGAAGTTACATCTGTGAAAGGTCTCTAATGTAGGAAATGTCTTGATAGCCTATATGAAAAACATATTCTATGTAAGAAATAGGATAGGGTACATGACATGGGTTTAGTAGGTATAGAAGGAACAGGTATGACCACTTGAAACTTGTATATATGCACCTGAGTTGGTAATCCAGTCCTAGTCTTTAATATATATATAGTAATTTGTCATGTTTCTTCCTCTAACTGGAATATCTTTTCTAGTTCTCTTAGCCTTGGGATGTAAGATACTTTGTTATTTGGTCTAGCTAGATACTCCAGCACAGCATAGTTAATAGTTTGATAGTATTGATAGCAATGGATATATAGGTGGTCAATTAGTGCCTATGATATCCTTGTTAATATGTATGAATTACATGATCTCATCTAGAATATATAGGTTGCAATTTCAAGGAGGAGTGGCAAGATTTGGTTTTCACATAGTGATAATTCCTTATGGTCTATAGATTTCTCAGTTGTGACCTCCTACCATCTCTGGATCATTTAATCATCCACCTGGTACTCTATTCCTTATGTAGAGTATAGTGATAGGCTAATGTCTTTGTCTGAGATCTTGTAGTAGAATTGTTGGCCAAATTGTAAGTATAGTATCACCTGTTATTGGGCTTTGTTAATGTGCAGGGGTAGGGAGCTTCTATGTTTATAAAAATTTAGCATGATCTATTGCTGGACATATATCTGTTTTTATTGGTTAGCTATAGAGCATATGAGCTTTTTCATATCTGTTATCATAGGTGGTATTGGCACTAGAAGTGGGTAAGTTTTATAAATTACTTCCTCGACTGGGTAGTCCAGGTCTATGATAATTGATACCATTAACATCTATTTGTCTCTTATATAGGTGATGTATACTGCTGGTAGTAGGACCTTCATGTATGTGAGCACCTGGTATGTATTAGTATTACGATAGTACCATTTTATCCACCAGGATATTTGCAGGAACTGTGTTGTGACTATGGTGATTTTTTTATGATCTAGGTCAAATACCATTGCTCTAAATATTATTTGGGGACTGAGTATGGCTATGACCAATCATCATCAGTTATATAGGCTTAGTCCTTTATAGATCATGTTGTCTCTTGTGAGAACATGGAACTACTTTAGTACTTATATGATATAGACTTGGTAATGTTTATAAAGGGTTTGACAGATGAAAAGTAGATGATGTATCTTGCCATTTGCTTTGGTTTAGTCTATGTCCCTCTTATGTAAAATTGGTTAGAAGTCTTCCTCAAGTATGATATTATGGTGCATTTCCCAATTTATGACATCTGTTTTAGGGGGGGAGAATTTGACTTTCATTGGTCCAGCAGTGGTGGGTAGGTCTCTGTACTATTGTTATATCTTTATTCTTTTATCCTATATTTGTTTAGACTATACTATAACTGCAAAGTCATCAATGAATGATCCTCTATTCTACTGTTCCTGGGCCTAATGTAGTAGTAAGATGTAGATGATAAAGAGGAGTAGGGAGATTGGCGACCCTTGTAGGACTCCACAGTACACTTAGTATAACTTATCAGTAGCTCATACTTATATCATTTGTAATGTATTATTGCTTAAGAAGGAGAAGATCCAGATAACTAGTTATTCTAGTGTATCCACAACCTGTACTCTTTTCCTTAGTTCTGCTTATTGCATGTTGTCTGAAACTATAGAAATATCAAAAAATCCTGTTATGACCTTGTAGACTACTTTATATAGACAATCAATTTCTTAGAACAATCTGGTTACTGTGTCCACAGTTCCTCATTATTTGATTAGCCTATACTAGTATTTTGAGATCATTCCTTTAGCTATGGCATGTTTATATAACCTGTCATGTATAACCTTTTCCACTATTTTTGAAAGGGTGTTAAGGAGCACTATGACCCTGTATAATTTAACTAGTCCGTACTCTTCCTTGTTGGGTTTTAGCATGAGCACCCCAAAGCCTTCCTTTATGTTACGTAAGTGGTACCCATGTTATAGGATTTTGTTTACCAGGCATTCAAGGATATGTAGGGCTCCTTTTATGACCTGCCAGGCTTCTCTGAGTTCATATATCTTGTTCTTGAAATCAGTACATTTCCACATCTATTGCTTTCAAACACTGTCACGATAATTTTTCCTCTTTAGAACCTGGATAAGGTTTAGTGCCCTGTACACAAAGAAGATCAACTATCACGATATCCTCTCGCTCCTCCACCCCCTTCTCCACTGCCCCCTCATTCTCAAACCAGCACATGCAACAAGAAGCAGCCAGACTTGCAAAGGTTCTTAATGATGCCTATTGCTCCCCCCTCATCAGTTATCTCCCGACGCAGCCAAACTTCAGTGCATCGTCCACCGCAAAATCTGTTGATGCTCTGTACAAGGCCCTCTTATTAGATTTCCTAGTGAATACTTTGCCAAAGATCACCCAGGCTCTGGGCTCTTTGGTAGATCTAACAAATGCCGAGAGCATTAGCATAACCAACCTCACAGAAGGTTACAACACCCAACGTGATCGCATCGCCGCCCTCGAAGAAAACTTAAGTGATATCCGGCAAACCTTTTGATCTGAAACCAGCAACAACGCTCTTGAGGAATCCCTGAAGAAAATCGAAAAAGCGACAAAGGAAACCTCAAAAAAGGTTAACAAAGTCGTTAAATAGAATGTCAGCCTAAAAGTGCCCACTGCAAGCACTACAACACCCCCGCAGTCACCACCTGAGGTAACTTAGGCACAGGTGGTATCAAAATATAACAAAAAGGGTGCAGCATAAGTTCCGCCGCTCCCTGCATAACCCAGTGACCGACACTACCCCACTAAGCGTGATCGTGAAATCATCATCACGACCGCTTCCGAGGTAGGCACCTTCGACCCTGTCAAGCTAAGGGATGCCATCAATGACACCTTAGTGTCTGCGAAGGCCCCCGGCGCTCTCCACATTGCCGCTGTTTGAAAGAACAACAAACGCTCTATTGTCCTTATGACCATTGAAGATGTTACTGCATCGGCAGTGCTCGCATACCGCAACAAAATTGAAGCCACCATCAGAGAATATTTCCCTACTACCTCTGTTCGAAAGAATCACAGGTGGAAGAAGTACCTGGTGCACAACATCCTACATTCCCATCGTAATGCCCTAACAGAAGCGGACATGTTCTGAAGAGAAATTGAACACTTCAACAAATGTATCACACTCGCTCAGACCCCCCGATGGCTATTGCGCAAAAGTGATCAGATAGGCAAGCATGTTACCTAGGCTTCCCTAGCAATTTTGATGCTAAGAACTGGGGCGTCATGCTCAACTAAGAGCATATGACATAGGTTCAATAGCTCCTACTTTAGGGTTAAACTTACCTCCCCCGCCTTTTTAGGTCCAAGTGTGATATCCTGAGCATACTTAAAGGTACGTCGGTAGACACTGCAACAGGCTGAGGAGTCCGTAGACTAGCTTAAGCCGACCTCAGGTTAAACTGTTGATTACCTTCCTCAGAACTACCAGGGTACTTACACCTTAAAAGGTTTTCTACATTTACTGGCCTTCGTTGATACCCAAGTAGACCCCTTATAGGCAAGTTTTATTTGCCTCCACCACCGTCACACTCATTAGTACCTACTACTACTCAGCGTTTTGATCTAGGGCAATAGGAGAGAGACACCAGTAATGTGTTAACTGGGCCCTCACTTCCTCGCCCTTGACAGGCAAGCATGTGTCCACTCTGGTCATTACGGTCATAGATGACGACAACGAAAATCGCATCCTCCAAGGACTTACAATCTTTACATTCAAAATATGAGTCATGAAATACATCCCCTTCAACTCTGCGACTTGGTCCACTAACTGTCAGGAGTTTGGCCACCACTAAGCTCGCTACTGAAACCCCATACGATGCAACATATGTGCAGATACACGCCACACCTCAAAGCACACATCCAGACATGACGAATGCAACGAGGTCGGAAGACTCTACGATGACACAGTCCTTGAATGTGCCAACTACAAGGGAAAGCATACCACATCGAACCCCTGTTGCCTGGCGTTTATCCAAGTGATGGCACTGGCTGCCGCCTGGAAGGAGGAAGCTGTTACCATCAATATGGGTGGCGTTTGATTTTCTTTACTTTTCTTTAAGATTTTTTCATTTAGCTTATAAGGTTCCGGCAGTTTAGGGAGGATCTCCTTTTCTTTCTCTTTTTCTACTTTGTCTTTTTTCTCATTTCATTGCTTCATAAGAGGCTGGTAGATAGTTGTTTTGAGGTTCGCCTCGCTAGGGATATCGGACGGGAAGGCTATTTCGCGGGACCATCTATAGCGCTTTTTCTACGGAACTTGCACGACATCGTGTATTTAGTTTTTGATCACATGGTCTCCTTTGTTCATTTCGGTTGGGGGAGAAATGGGTGATACATCATAGTCGAGGACTGAATGCGGATGGGATGGGTAGCTATAGAAGAAGTAGAGTAGTTACCGAATTGAAATGAATAATCATCATCATCATCATTTTATGACCTGCTTCTAAACTAGGTATAACACTGCATCTCATCCTCGTCTACTTTTCCTACTATCCTTCCGCACTTTCAGGATGTCACTTGCTGTAACTTATAGTATATCTAGGTAGTATTTTAGCTTTAGCAGTTTAGGTTACAATTTTAGTGGAACTAGTTGTTTTATAAGTTCTACTTTATATTGTTTTATAGTCATAGGTATATGAGGGGTTATGCTCTCTTGATGTTTTCATGTACAATAGCTTGTAGCTCTACAAATCAGTGTCACTGGCATTCTTAACCTAGTTGTTCTAGTACCTATGATTATACTGTGAGATTATGTAGAACTATTTGTTTCAGGCCAAGTTGCATTTGACTTTTCTGGAGTAATTATGTTTGTACTTTCTAGCTTCTTATATGTATACTTTTCATTTGATGGGTATTGCAGTGTCCTACTATGGTTTAGAGTATTTGGTGATGTCATTCTTTGGTACTATATTATATAGGATTTTTGTGACCTGGGGGATCTTCCTATATATCCATTCATGAAAGATTCCAATCTCATCCCATTCTATAATAACTCCTTCAAGATGGTCATATACTATGTCTTTTTTATATTTATCATATGCAGAAAATAAGTCCTACTTTAGCAATAACTTTTCCTCTTCTGAAACCAGTAGGAACATCTTAACTGAGACTAGGTAGTGATTACTTCCCATATCTTCTACCACTACTATGGGGGTGAGCTATCCATACGTTTTAGTGCTTGCAAAGATGAGGTGTATGATGCCATATTATTAGCCTTATAGGTTCTTTCTAGTTGTCTCTCCTTGTATGTATGTTGATACACATATAAACTTTGTCTATGATCTAGTATAGGAAATGAGCTTCTTGATTAAGTTTTTTCAATTGGTATCTCCTAAAAGGGTTCCAGTCTAGGTGATAGGTGTTGATGTCTCCTAGTACCTCGCTATGATCGTGATAGGTTCGAAAGACCTTTGCTATCAGTTTATTTCATTCTGTGCCCTTGAGGTCTAAATATATAGCAAAATAAGTAAATAAAAATAATGTGCTCTAGGATATAAACTACATGGCCACTATATATAGGTTTTAAAGCCCAGATATTAGGAAGAAAGAAAAACAAACTGAAATCCACTTTTTAATATAAATCACTACTCTATACTATATCCTTCCTTCCCTCCTCTTATGTGGTAGCACTGTCATATATCCTTTTACCTTCATTAGGTTCTTTTGGTATAGGTATAGATGTTATATGGTGATTATATGGTTGGGTGTTAATTGGTTTGCTATATACTTGATCAAAATGATTATTTCCTACGCAGTTGAATATCACTATTTCAAGGGTTTTAGTTATTCATGGGATGCTTTTGGTAATCCTAGTATAGCTCTCCTAGGTAACCACTTTAATTCACTTATTCTTGCTCTTGAGTGATGTGTTTAGCCCTATGATGTTAAATTATCTCTTTAAAATTGTCAAATGCCTTCTTCCTAGTATGGAAGTTGGGATAGTTTGCTACATGTCTACCTTGACAGCTCATAAACTTAATTGTGTTTTGTTTTTAGACATACTACCTTCCTAACTTTTATTTCCTACTTTCTCATCCTAGGCAGGATGTGTATCTTTTTCCATTGCATATGTATGGTTGATTTTTAGTTTTGTACATGCCAGTGTAAATAGTGTACATCTGATCAGGTTAGTACATCCTGCTCTGTGGTGGCCTAACCTCTAACAATTGCTATACTAGGAGTATGAGGTAAATAGGTTCAGGAGATCTATACATTAGTTACTGTTTTACAGCAGTATTCCCTGTAGCTTAGTGAACTTTTTGATTTCTGAGGGGTGTGCCTCTATTATGATTAAGTAAAATAGCTTTTCAACTCTGTCTTTTAGTTTTACCCTTGTGGTACTATATATCTGGACTCAGGTTAGTAAGAGGATTTGAAATACAACTTCCTTATACACTTCTATTTCCAATACTAGTAGAGCTGTTCTTGGGATTCTATAGATCATGATACCTGTAGTGACTGGAGCAAACTTGAGTTGTTTATACTGGGCATTGAGTAAATGGCTTACTTCCTCCTGGATGATTATGATTTGTGGTTTGTAAAAGTCAGCAGTGAGATGTACCAGCACATACATAGTGACTACTGATATTTCATTTATTATCAGTGAATCTACTATAGTTTCCCTTATGGGTAGCAAGGCAAATATCATGAGCTTCTGGGATATCTAGAATGTGAGTATATTTACTATCTCATCCCTATCTAGGATGTATGTAGGTACTTTTTTACCAGGTACATTCTCTGTTCTACTTTTTAGTGTTGTCTTGGTAAGGGATCACTTTATTCTATCTGGTTCTATTCCTATTTTGTATTCCCATTATTATTTCCTGTATTTGTAGTTTAGTTTGTTTGTTTTCCATAGTTGCTACTTGCTTTCCTATTTCCTTTCTTTCCCTTAGCTCCAGGTTAGGCTAGGGCTCCTTTAGTTTTTTGTGTGAAATTGTCATTTGGAGGTCTAGCAGCGATTTGGGTTAATGTGTTTACCTAGACTATGACTGCACTTTGTTATGCCATTTGTTATCTTCTATCTACCTTCTTCTTAATTTGCTCTACCTTGAGCCTAGTATAATATTTGAGTCCTATACTATTCCTAGTAAGTAGGACTAGTTGTTGATTTTGTTATAGGGGGTAGTGAAAATGTCTACCATAAATATACTTATGAGTATAGTTTTTGTTAGTGTACTAGTGAGATCTACTTGCTTGTTAAGGTGGTGAACAAACCCCTGCATTGTTATAGTAGTGCCTGTAAGCTGTTGTAGAAATTCTAGTAAGATGGCTATAACCTAGCTTAGTTATAGGCTAGGGGAATGAGGGGGGGCAATGGTCTACATATGGACAAGCTTTTTAGGGGTAGCAATAGTATCCATCTTTTCTTTGTCTTTTCCTTAATATTTTTTCTCTATAGGGAGAAAATCACTATTACTGTTATAGTTAGGTCCTGATATATCCTTATACCATTAGCTTATATCTCCTTCTTAATAGAATGTAGACTGTAGGGTAAACTGGACTTGGGGGTAGGGGGTAGTGGTTCTAGAATGAGTAGTGGAAGTATACTAGCTAATATTTACTGGATTTTAGAAACGTATATAGGACACCTCACTTATACTGAGCTGTGTAGATAGTAGTTAGGTTCTTCCTTAGATTCGCCATTTATATCCTAGTGGAATCTATTAAAGTGCAGCTGAGTTCTTAGGTATGGAGTGTTAGATCAAAGTGTTAGCCAGCGTTTGTACTTATTTATGGGTGGTAGGCTATTATGATGTAGACACATTTACAAATGCGTAAGTAACACTATGTCTTACACATATTCACATGGTCTCCCACTTAGGTCTATTTAAGATTTTATGCAATAAAGGCAATAGAGGACACTATGGTGGTAATGTGCAACCAGGAAGCCATTGATCCTTATCCAGTTAAGGATAGTCCCCTGTAGAGCAAGCTCTATCTGAATACCTATTCCTACACAAAGAGACTACGGTATACTAGGTCATTATCTGACTTAGTAATTATTATAAAACAGTGAAAAGAGATAAAACAGAAGTGTAAGAAAGTAGTAAAATATAGGGGTGGTTTTGAAAAGCTTGAGAATCCTCATACTAAAGAGATAATACTCTATACTAAAGAGACCTTTCTTATATTCCTAATTACTATCATTTTACATCCCTTTTCCTCTAGTAGGGCTTTTACACTTAATTAAAAGCAAGAACATAATCAGAGAAAAAAAGGATAGTCCTCCTCCTACTTGTGCCTAAGAAAAAATAATCCTCCTCTTACTCATACTAAAAGCCCTTGGAAAAAGTAAAGAAAAAGGAAAAAAAAAGAAAAGGAAAAGAAAAGAAAGAAAGGAACCACAAGAGACAAGAAAGAAATTCCCTATATTCCTCCTCTTTCTGCTATCAATACCATAATGGGCTCAGGGGGTAGGTCCGGTAGTTTTCCTAGTCCTAGTTCTTGTAATGAACCATTGTCATGTGCTTTCCTACCTATTGTATGCTCCTTATATTTCATATTGTCAGTGATGTTCTTTGGTATTCCATGTTATGAGTCATGAATTATCACTCGGTCATGTATGGTCACTGGTGTTTAGCTATCTACCTTGCGAAGGTCATAACAACAGTGTTTAGATTAAGTGACGTATGGGAAAGGGGCATGTGGATAAAACAGGTTTTACAGAGACTGCTCTAGAAGGGAGGCAGTGCTCTTGGCAATTGGTATAAAAAAGAAGGAAATCTTGCGGTCATGTATTTCCTTCCTCTTTCTTCATCACGCAGTATCTTAAGTATACACCTTAGGAATAAAGAGTTATTCCGACAAACCTTCAGCACATCATTGCTCTACTCAATGCACACCTCTTGAGTCCTCTACACAGTTGTGTATCTTCTTCTATCCTCATTTACCCAAAAACCCCGATACAGACTGAGCATCAGTTGTATTGCTGAAGGAGTTGTCCTTTACACTATACTTCTTCTTTTCAGAAATCACCATTGAAGAAGATACATGAGAATTCAGGTGATACTGGATGTCATCCCCAGTCAACTGGAACTTCCAAGGAGAGGAACCCCAGTGCACTATTGAGGAAATCACCAGGCTGCTACAAGACAAGAACCTGCTTCCTCTAGAAGAGCCCAGAGACCTGCAAGTCCTACCACCTAGAAGAAGAATCGCAGAGTCCATTTCAGTCCAGAGGTCCAGGCTATGCCAGCACAGATACCAGCCTCACCAAAGGTATTTCCTGAGAGACCGGCAAAAGCTCAGAAGGTTTGGTGCAGCATCTGCCGTTGCAAAGTCAACCCTATCGACCAGCAACTACGCTGCAAGACTATGGAGCAATAGAAACTCGAAAAGGCAACTTGGCCACAGTGGAAAAAGGATTTCTGTATTATAAACTGCGACGGGTAAATCCACGGATTCTTCTACAAAGACTATCGCTGCGATGACCACTGGAATGACAGAGTCTACTTCAACCACTGAGTACCAGGTACCACAAGTGGTAACAGTCACCTCAGACCCAGGAAAAGCACCAGTGCTACGCTTATGCCTATGGTCAGATATCGACGCTATAGTTGTAAGTTTTCTGCTAGATGAGGAATTGGAGGACACCGCCTTGAAATTCCTAGAACATCTTAGGAAATCTAAGGTTGAACACCTTGCAGTTGAAGTCACTATTCTCCCAGACACAACCAGTACACCAGGAGAGCGAAGATAAGATTGTTCTCTATCTGTACAAAGACGATCTTGTTGTGCTATACCAGAACTACCCTGTCACCCCAGTCCAGCTTGATAAACTCAGAATCCTCCTACTCGCCGTCCTAGATCCAAGTATTGACGAGTTTGTAGCAGTATAAAGTCATCGGCATTAGTCAATATCTACCAAGGAAAAGCTTCCAGACCTACCTGAGGATATAGAAGAAGTGTATCCTATCCCAGTCCTAGAAGAACTACAGTTCTGGCGAGATATCTACAACCTCAACAAAGGCCAAGCTATTCCACAGTACAAAAGGATCAGGGACTGGATCAGAGAACGCTACAACTCCAGTGTCGATCAGGAGCAAAAAGTCCTGGACCTAAGACAAGAGTAAGTTACAAATCAGCAATAAATTCAAAACCTTAAGAAGGAGCGAGTACCGGAAAGCGAACAACTTGAGAATCTAAGGCAAGAGCGGATCACACTCCAGTTAAGGATTGACACCCTACAACAAAAACTAGAAGAGGAGCAACAGCAAGCACGAGAAATGCATAAGCTAGCAAAGCTCAATAACCCCGAAGCATTGGATGGGAAGGATTGTGCCCAGTTATACCTATTCATCACAAGGTGCATGGACACCTTCGAGGTCAATGAGGACAGATTTGAAGATGAGGGCCACAAAATCAAGTGGGCAGCATCATTCCTGAAGGGACTGGCATAAAAATGGTACATTGCCAGAAGGATGATAAACTCCAAGAATGAAAAAGCACCCAAGGAAACATGGTCAGGCTTTGAGGAAGCCTTGAGGAAGGCGTATGATGATCCGGATAAGGATAATACGGCTTACTAGCAGTTGGAAAACCTTAGACAAAAAGGGAACTTGTCTGAGTACTGTGCAGACTTTGATGGTCTTGCATTCAATACCAACCTACCTGAAGATGATAGGATGAGGATGCTCCTATTCAAGAAAGGACTGGAAGGTAGAATCCACAAAGCCCTGGCCTACCAGTCAAACCTCCCTAAGACATACTCAGAGTTCAGACAACTGTGTATCCAGTTGGAAAGTCAACTTGAGTCAATTCTGAAAAAAGAAGAGAGACCTGCCAGCAAGTCCTGAGAAGAACAGCAGAAACAAGCCTTCAAGAAACAGAAAAAGTTTGGCATATACCGCCAGAAGGGACAACACCAGGAAAAAGAAAAGATCCCTCAAGAAGAGAGGGATCGCTGCAAGAACAAAGGCTTGTGTTTCAGTTGTGGCAAAGAGGGACATTACAGGAAAAACTGTCCAAAGAAGGAAACCCGCAAAGAGTTAAACACCATTAGTGCAAAAGTGGCAACTATTACAATCCAGTCAGGAAACTCCAACAGTCAGAACTAGATGGTGGTCTAGCTCTGAGAAAAACTCAAGGGAAAAGCCTTACCCCGAAAGCCGCCCGAACAGAGAAGTCAGAAATGTTTTCAGAAGGAGAATATTTGATAGTCCCAGCAACATTAAATAACACTGTGGAGTGTTATGCCCTATTGGACACAGGGGCAACCAGTTTCACATTTATGGACGAAACATTTGCGCAAAGAAACGGTTTCTCTATGTCAAAGTTATATACCCCAAGAACCTTGACAGTTGTCGATGGAAGACAAGCAAGCAGTGGAAAAATCACCAAGGTCACCAAAGCAGAAATTCAGGTTAGACCAAGAAAGGAACAAGTACTGTTCTATATCATGAAGTTAGCAGACCCTCCTATCCTGTTAGGATTGCAGTGGCAACATCACCATCAAGCGCAATTGGATTTCAAGAGAAATTAGCTGATCTTCCTGGAAGAGGAAGGGAGAAGTGGAATCGATATCACCACTGTTGGAGCAGTACCCTTCAAGAATATGGCAGCAGGAAAAGATAGCAAGCTGTATGCCATTAGTGTGACAGAACGTATCGAGGAAGGGAAGGCACCAGACACGATACCACCAGTGGAATTGGTACCAGAAGAGTACTACGAATATCTGTACCTCTTTGACAAAGAGAAAGTGGACACTTTACCACCACACTGAAAAATTGATCACAGGATTCCACTGGTCAAAGGAGGTGAACCACCATGGTTACCTATGTATGGACTATCAGAGGTACAGCTGCAAGAGCTAAGGAAGTACCTGAAAGAAAACCTAGCGAAAGGATTCATCCAGGAGTCGCAGTCTCCAGCTGGCACACCGATATTGTTTGTGAAAAACAAGGATAGATCACTCCACATATGTGTGGATTATCGGGGACTCAACAAAGTCATGATCAAAAACCGCTATCCATTGCTGTTAATCCAGGAAACATTGGAACGATTGAAGGAAGCAAAGATCTACACCAAGTTATAAATGAGACAAGCATACAATTCAGTCAGAATTGCAGAAGGTGAGGAATGGAAGACTGCATTCCACACCAGGTATGGTCATAATGAGTATAAGGTTATGCCTTTTGGTCTCACAAATGCACCAGCGACGTTGTAAGCATCCATCAATGACATTCTAAAAGATCATTTAGACGTTTTTTGTGTTATCTACCTAGATGACATATTGCTCTTTTCGAAAACCCTGGAAGAGCACATTAGCCATATGCAAACAGTATTGAGAAAGCTAGGGGAAAACAAAGTTTATTGCAAACCTGAGAAGTGCGAATTCCATATTACGGAAACAGAATTTCTTATATACATCATCTCCCTAGAAGGCATCACCATGGACAGCGAAAAGGTAGAAGTAGTACTTGGATGGGAAACACCAAAGTCAGTCAAAGACATTCAGATATTCCTAGGATTCACAAACTTCTACTGAAGATTTATTAAAGGATACTCAAGAGTAGTATCGCTGATCACAAAATTATTGAAAAAGGACCAAAAGTTCGAATGGACAAAGGAATCAAGTGCTGCTGTTATAAGTCTCAAAAAAGCATTGACATCAGCGTCAACCCTGAGACACTTCAAAATAGAAAAACTGGTTATTGTGGAAACGGATGCATCGGATCATGTGGCAGTAGGCATCCTTTCCCAAAAGTTCCAGCATGAGGATGGAAAGCAAGTTTTGCACCCAGTAGCAAACTTCTCCAAGAAGTTCAACCCCGCACAGTGCAACTACCCTGTACATGATAAGGAACTATTAGCAGTTATCCTCGCATTTACAGAGTGGGAATGATATATTGCATACTCAAAGTTCCCAGTTCAAGTAATAATGGATCACAAGAACCTGGAGTACTTTATGACCAAGAGAATGTTAAGTCGCCGACAAGCAAGGTGGTATAAGTTCCTATCAAGGTTCAACTTTCAGATATGCTACCAACCAGGGAAACAGGAAGGAAAACCTGATTCCTTAACCAGAAGATCCGGAGATCTTCCGAAGGAAGAGGATGAACATCTCGCTTATCAGGAATAGATGATCATCCAACCCTACCACTTAGACCCTGTATTGCAAGCGAGTCCAGAGTTACATGTCCTCTCAGCAACAGTAAAAGTGGAGAGAAATCAAGATTTTGAAGAGAAAGTCAAAAGGTCTTATGACAAGGACGCTGCCACAAAATCCATCCTGCAGGCCCTGCAGAAGGGAGAAAAATCTTCGAAGCATGCGGAACTGTCAGATTATATGATCAAGGAAAGATTGTTATTGTACAACAACCTAGTCAGCATCCCTGATGATCCAGACCTAAAACTAGAAATACTCCGATAAAACCATGATCACATAGCCGCCGGATACCCTGGCAGAGCTAAGACATATGAGTTGGTAACAAGGAACTATATTTGGCCAGGATTGCAGAAATACATCAGCCGATATATCAGCCATTGCGAAGCATGTATGAGAGCGAAACCTGTCAGACATACACCTTTCAGCACTTTGAAACCATTGGAAATACCTGAGAAGCCCTGGAATTCGGTATCTATAGACTTTATAGTGGGATTGCCAACAAGCAAGGAATATGATGCAATCCTTGTAGTAGTAGATCACCTGACCAAAATGGCACACTACATCCCGACAGTAGAAAAAGCAACAAGCGAAGATGTAGCAACCCTTTAGCTACATCATATATGGAAGTATCACGGATTAACGAAAGATATTACTTCCGACCGTGGTACCCAGTTTGTCTTGGAATTCTGGAAGTCCCTGTGGAAGGTTCTGAAATTCACAAGCAATCTCAGCATGGCATACCACCCCCAGACAGATGGTCAGATGGAAAGAACAAACTCGGTTCTAGAACAGTATCTATGGATCTACTGCCTTTATCAGTAGGACGATTGGGCATCCCTGCTTCGCCTTGCAGAGTTCAGCTACAACAACTAAGTTTCGGCAACAACGAAAGTTAGCCCATTCTATTCAAACTACGGATATCACCTACACTTTGTCATAGACATAGAGCTTAGGCGAAGTTCCAACACCCCTGAAAGTGTCAAGCATCTTGCAACCAGACTGCAGGAAGTGCATGACTTTTGCAGGGCAGAAATCGCTTATGCATAAGCAAGCCAGAAGGAAGCAGCAGATCAGTTAAGAAAACTGGAACCTGTGATAGAAGTTGGAGAAAAGGTTTGGTTGAATGCCAAAAATCTGCGCACTCAGAGACCATCCAAGAAACTTAATCACAAGAGACTCGGTCCATTCAAGGTTCTAGCAACAGTCAGAACTCGAGTATATAAACTCAAGCTTCCTTGCTCTGTGAAGATCTATCCAGTCTTTCACATCTCCCTACTAGAACCAGCAAGCAAACATGAACTAGTCCCAGGCTATCGAGATCCTCCACCTCCTCCAATTGTCATTGAAGGAGATTGAGAGTACAAAGTTGAGAGTATTCTCGACTCTAAATGCCTTCAAGGTGGCGCTCTTCGCTACCTTGTCAAATAGGTCAGCCACTCCAAGCCTACATGGGAGCCTTCCTAGCACCTCGAGCACTCATAGGAGCTCATCGATGAGTTCCACCACTGATTCCCTAGCAAGCCCAAGCTGTGATGCAGATGAGGAAATGATAGAGATTTCCCCATCCCCCACCATGGTTGTACCTGTTCTCGACCAGTATAGACGAATTTGCACCTCCCCTGAAGACAGTACAGTGAACGAGGAATCCCTTGATGACCCTTAAGCATTGGGTCTTAAAACTGTCGCTAACCAGAGTTGGGCACCGGTCTCGCCTAGAGAAAAACCCCAACCCCAGGAGCCGCCACTTTATGCTCCACAACTCCAGTTCACCTTGAACCAACAGTTCTAGCGATGGGAGGAACAGGTGCTGCCAACTATGTCCCCAATATTGCCCCTGAGTTCACCAGTGATTAACGTGGACCCTGAGAAACCCCATTGGCAGTATGCGGCAATATTGAAAGTATCCGCCAGTCCTAGTGGATACACCCCCTGACTAGCACTAACAGTTCCTATCGATCCCCAGCTCCTGGAGATCAAGGAGGAACACCTACCTGAGGCACCACCAGAGGTACCTGAATGTGATTCAGCAGTGTACCAATACTGCCCACCAATGCCCCTACATATCTGGCTTATAAGTCTTAGAGAAAGATTGCGCTGGATAGTGGAGAATGTGAGAGATGACCACATGAGAGAAGAAGTATTCCTAGCTGTCACAGGAGTTCCAGCTTAAAGATGGGGATACTGTAATGAACCGTGGTTATGTGCTTTCCTACCCATTGTATTCTCCTTATATATCATATTGTCAGTGATGTTCTTTGGTGTTCTTTGGTATTCCGCGTTATGAGTCATGAATTATCATGCGGTCATGTATGGTCACTTGTGTTTAGCTGTCTGCCTTGTGAAGGTCATGAGAACAGTGTTTAGATTAAGTGATGTATGGGAAAGGGGCATGTAGACAAAACAGGTTTTACAGAGACTGCTCTAGAAGGGAGGCAGTGCTCTTGGTGATTGGTATAAAAGAGAAGGAAATCTCACGGTCCTGTATTTCCTTCCTCTTTCTTCTTCACGCAGTATCTTAAGTATACACCTTAGGAATACAGAGTTATTCCCACAAACCTTCAGCACATTATTGCTTCACTCAATGTGCACCTCTTGAGTCCTCTATAGAGTTGTGTATCTTCTTATATCCTGATTTACCCAAAAACCGCGATACAGACTGAGCATCAGTTGTATCGCTAAAGGAGTTGTCCTTTACAGTTCTACTAACTTAGTCTAGAGGTCTGGGTTGTAATAGAGAAGTTATTTGGTCATATGCCTTTGTACTAGTACTCACTACGAGCTGAGCATTTTGTAGTCTTGGAGGTAGTGCTCGATACTATATAGCTCTCCACATAGATAGATATTCTGATCTCATTTGTTGTATAGGAGATTGGGGTTGTCTCCTCTACCCATGCAAAACTGGAAGGCTCTAGCAGTGGCATATTTATCTAGGGTAGTGTAGGGATCTACTTTCTTCCCTATTAGTTTTCCTGCATATCCTTCATAGTGTTTCCAGAGGTACTAATTTGTGTTAGTTTGGATTACCATCCTGGTGATGACCTTTTCCTAGATGGTCCCTTTTTTGGCTTTAGGTTCAGGTTTTTTAGATTTTGGTTTGGCCATCTAGTCTACTTTTTCATTACTATCAATCCCTTCATAAGCTGAGACCTAGTGTATTGTTGTGTAGATATTTTAAGCCTGGAGGTTTGTGTTGACTTAGAAGATTTCTTTTGCCATGAGCTACATTAGGCTACGGTATGGGTTAGCTGCTACTGTGATGGTAGCCTGGCTATCCATATAAATGGCTACTGAATCAAAGGGGTAGGAGTCTTTTAACTTTGTCATGAGTTTAAATGCTTCCAGTATCATATATATCTCTCTGTCAAAGACTTGCACTCCACTTCCTTTTGTTTTATATGTGCCACTGATCTATTTGTTGTTTAGGTATGCCACTACTGTGTTTCTGACTTAGCTGTATTTTCATACTTTAGAGGCATTGCTGTACATGACCACTTGGTTTCTTAGGTGTTCCTTATGGTGCTCTTGGAGAGTTTCTTGTTTGTTTTTCATTTTAGTAACTACTAGCCTACCAGTGGTTGAGATAGGCTAGGGCCTCATATGCAGGGGTAGCTTGTATCATGACATCGCATTGATGCTGATGTCTTCTTGTATGGTTTTTAGCATAGCATATAACTGGATTATTGATTTCCTGAAGTTTTGTCCCATTTCTTCTACCCTCCACAATATGGCTTTTGGTGACTTGGGCCTGTTTTTGTTTCTTTCTAGCATTATGGGGAGTCTTTAGTATTTGGGGTATTCTGGGCCTATTGTTAGGAGTCTAGCCATGTAGTTGCACTATTAGCATTTTATTGGGAGTTCTACTGTCCAGATTTTGGCTTCTGTCAAGGCTGTTTTATTGTTGGTACTCCTGAACATTCTACATGCCCATTTTGTACTTGCCATTATTGTGGTCTTGAGGGTTCGATTGGTCTTTCCTATGATATTGAAGGGGTAGAATGTGTCTGCATCATATAGCAAAAAGTAGAGAACTACCACCTTCATAAGCTTGAGCACCATAATTAGGTTTCGCCCTTTTCCTCCAGATATAAGCCTTGATATTCTTCATAGGGCTACTTAGGTGTTTCTGGTTCTGTGCTGGCAGTGGTGGAGAATTCCCTCTTTTTCATATAGGATGATAACTAGGTACATGACCATGGCCTTGTGTTTGAAGGTTTGTCCCTGGACAGTAAGCTGAGGGAGATCTGCTTAGGGTCCTAGTTTGATGTGTTGGAGCTCCATTTTCCTTTCCAATAGTAATGGCTTTATTTAGTCTAGCCTGTTATAGCAGGTGTCTTCAGGTGTTGTAATGGCTTGGTAAAGTGCAAGTGCCACTTGATAAAGAATATATTACTGAGTAAACTCAGGTATCTCAACAGTTCTAAGTCTGGATCTATAAATACACTTTCCTACAATGAATGTGAGAATAGAACAAAGTTCAAGAGGTAAGAATGAATATATTCTTAAGGCTTGTAGATAGTCTCTAGACTGAAGAGAGAAGGAAAGGAAAGATATAGAAGTGACTGTACTCTATTCCCTAAGCTAAAAAGCTAACTACACTCTTCCCATAGTGGGACGGCTTTTGCACTAACTTAATAGGATAGCCTAGCTATAAAAAGAGGAAATAAAAAGAGTGATGTGGCTAAAAATAAGGAGATCCTATGCTCCTGCTATTTGCATTACCCTTTAAACAAAAGAAATCCTCGACTTCCTCTAACTATAAAACCTGACTAATAGATACGACAATAGGCTTATGAGAAAATGGTGCCTAAACACTGTTACCTAAATACTACAAGGTTGAATCGCTGATTACCCTCCTTATAACTACCATTTGAATTGTCTAGTTGCTTATTTCAAAAGAAAGGAAAAAGGCCACCTGATATAACCAAGAGAAATAGGGGTCAGATGCCACTGCATACATGGTTCATTGTATATGAGACTCTGGAAGGCCTGAACACCTCTCCTATGAGCTCTGAGAGTGTTGCGATGGTAGGGGTTGGCTCGCTTAAGTGGCATAGTCCAGCAGTATGATCTTATACCGCAATGTCACTTAAAGTAGGGTCGACTAAGGGTGCCCACTCCACCCACTTGCTTAACATGGTCAGGCCTTAAGCAATCGTTGAGGGGGATGACGATGTATCTCAAGTATTATCATGAGTATGATGTCTCACTAAGTGTCGCTTTACACAGTCAGAAAGGTGTAAGAACTCTTTGGAGTATCTAATGTTATTGTTATATACTACTAGACAAAAGAGAGACTAGGCTGATGTGCAGGCTTTGATGAGGAGGACCTATATCCTAAGGTAGGGGGGTTATTGAAATTCTAAAGGAGCCTGAAGAGACAGAAGATGATGATGATTATTCAGTTCATATTATAGTTCCTAACTAGCTCTTCACTATCTAAAAACTGCTAGGCTGTCTGCATGCAGTCTATGACTATGGCATATCACCCGCTCCCCCTCTCAACTGAAAAAACAAAGGAAAAACAAAGGAAAAGCGATTAAAAAATAAGTACACGATGTCGTGCCAACACAGTAAAAAGTGTGCTACAGATGGTCCTATGAGATAGCCTTCCTGTCCAACATTTCTAGTGAGGAGAACCTTACAATAACTAGGTACTAGACTCTTATAAAGAAAAAACTGTGAGAAAAGAAACAAAAGTCGAAGAAAGAGAAAAGAAGAAAAAACCCTTCTCACCCTGCCTGAACCCTTTGCTAAAGCAAAAAATCAAAAACAAAAGTAAAAGAAATTATACACTGCCCATAGTGATGGTAATAGCTTCCTGTTTTTAGGTGGCAGCCAGTGCTTTCGCTTGGATAAATGCTGGGTAGGAGGGGTAGAATCCCAGTTCGTATGAACAAAGCTACAGTAAAAGCTAGAAAACAAGCATATGTATATCCTATAATGCTTAGCATAGTGAAAGAATATTAAAAAAGCCTTTATAAAAGCTGAATTCACATAGTTTAACCTAATCTACTCAGAAGAGCATAGTTATGAGGAAGCTACTGACCTTTTTAGTGTAAACTTAATTTACCATATATACCCTAAAGAATTTTTCACAGTAATATGAAAATTAGTAAATTATGTTAACTGGAAGGTTACTTTAGCAGATGTCAATGTTAAAGATAAGTCCCCTCAACCCCTTTCCTTACTTGCACACTAGAACAAAATATGGGAGTACATGAACAACAAGGAAATCATTTTAGATATGAAGTGAATCTGTCAATATACATATATGTGAAGTATAATTACCTAAACCTATGTAATCAAATGAATGAAAAGATCACAGAATATGTTTGATATATACTGTGTATAGAACAAAGTAATAATTGCTTATAAATAGTATTTAGAGATTTTCTGAAAGCTTTACAGGTTCTCCCTTAGTTCACTGATATACAGACAGGGCGTCATACTCAATCAAGGGCATATAACATATTCACATAACACAGGAGCTATCTCGCTAAGCGCTGTTAGGGTAACCCTTTATACAGCCATTATGGTCATCGGTCGCATTCGCTTACAGGGACTGAAGCAGTAATTAGGCAACCCTGCACAGTCGGGGAAAACTCGCTTACACTACAAAACCCGCGACCAACCAGTAATTCGTGGTATGGAATGGGACAAGCAGGATTTGAACCTACGACATTGCATGTTACCGCACACCGACACCAGGACAGCCATACCACTAGACCATCCTCACCCCGATTTTCTGAAAGCTCTAGGTCCACTACCTTATATAGTTCCCTACTACATTAAATATAAGAAATCAAATCTCACTTAGGTAAGTACCCTATATGGAGAATTTCTTATACATTTCTTTACAATGTAAGCAGTGATGACAAAGCAAAACCTAGGCCAGGAAGGCATGAAACTTAACCTAACATATGGTTATGCATACTACATACCTAACCTATAAGCTATACTGAATCCGTCTAGGGATTATAGAGGACAAAAATATGAAGTTTATTATATATTGAAATGGCAAGGACCTTTGGAATTGAGGGTACCTATAAAAGTGTATCATGAATAGCACTTCTGCAGAATAAACTCCTCATAGGAGGCAGTGACCTGAAAATATACCTGGACTATACTTGAGCTTCATACTAGTACCTATTAGACCTTTAGTATATAAGGTGTATTATGGTATTGGATATAGTTATTATCCCTTCCTTAAAATAGAAATCCTCACTACATTAGAATTTGCAAGGTAATGATTATTTATACTAAATAGGCAATTGTCTTTTTAATTTTTTTGAGGTTTACATGCTTACTAACTATATGATGTAGCGGCTGCCCTTGTTTAGATTTGCTTACCTCATCTCTAAAATGTTATGGCCACCCCAAGAAAGAACGAGTTTTTACCAAGGTGCTAATCAAATTAGGATACTCTATCTGAGCTAACTATGTATTTACTAAGTATGACTAATCACTGACTAATTATTATTTATTGAACACTCTAATATACCCCCAGAGTCACTTGCACTTGGGCCGAAACTTAACTGAATACCCAGTTATCCGGCGCTAACCGAAGCCGTCGACGGTTTCACCCGAAGACCCCGTTTCCACCCACCCTGGAAAGTTCTATAAGGAGGAAAATAGCTAATTACTTTGGTTCTAGTTATTTAGTACTTTTTACTCTTTATTCCTCGACCAGTTTTCAATCCGCATCTTTTTGTGTTATAGGAAAGAGGTATTTCAGAAAAAGTGGTATTTTAGAAAGATATGCGCCAAGCGACAGGCATTAAAGAGGTTTTCTCTTGTTTTTACGGAGTAGTTTAGGAGTTTTTTTTTTTTTTTTTTTTTTTTTTTTGTTTTAATTACAA
>JABYPW010000621.1:0-22896 GCA_016880775.1 Phymatotrichopsis omnivora | reverse complement strand
AGGCTGCGATGTGAGAGAAGCAAAAGAATGTCTTCGGGATTTCAACAAGTGGTACAGAGCTGCATAAAAAAGAGGAAACCCCCCCTCCCCCCAAAAAAAACAAAAAAAACAAAAAAAAAAACAAAAAAAAAAACTGCCGTGCATTTTATTGGCCCAATAACCGCCAGAGCTGAGGTCAACTTTGGGGGGAAAGATATAACCCCAAAGTTGCGTACTCGCTGACCTTATAATGACGTGATTCATCTAGAGCTGTTACCAAAAAGGAGCGGATTAGTTTGGGTCCGGAAAGAATGATATCCGGTACTCCCATCGGCCGTCTTTTGCTGCAAATAAAAAGCCAGCGAGCATTGAATACCCGAGTTTCTGTACCGATTTCTTTCTTTTTTCTTTTCTTTTCCTGGAAGATGTACGCATTTGTTCCATTCGCTCGCAAGGTACTCGAGTATTATACCCCCACGACACACACACCGCGAACAAGTCAACAATTGGATAGTGAACTAGAGTTCTATGTACATGTACGTTCTTTTATTTAGTCTGCGGAGATTTAAAAAGATTACAAAAAAAAAAAAAAAAGATACATTTTGCTGGGTCGTTTTCCTGTGTGTTCAAACCGTCTATTAGTATGACATATTGTGGGTGAATGTAGATCAGGCGTTTTACTACTACATGTACCATGTTGGAGGCTGTGTCACCCATGTTCAGGATGATCGGAATGATAGACGCGATGATCACCTCTCCAACCTCTGGCTCAAAGCCTTGACACGTTTTTTATGTTCTACGTGGCGGTCAAGAGATTGCTTTCTTACTTTTTTTTTTTTTTTTTTTTTTTTTTTTTTTTTTTTTAGTACCGATCTGATCTGCCCGGGATCGAAAACTGGGGTACAGATCATACTAACATCACCTTCCAAGGAAAAAATGTGGAAGATCTTGTCACAACGTGGCGACTAGCGTTACATATTGAGGGGGAAGGGGAGGGGAGGGGAGGGGGGAACGGCGCGGCGAGAGAATCATCGTTGATCACTCGAAAACTCGTGTGCTCCCGCTTTCTCTTAACGGGTATATATTCTTCGGTGTCTAGCTGTATAGTTAGGGAAAAAGAAATTTTGATTAATTTAGGTATATAATTCTTGGAAATAGATAAACAACATAGCACTAATTACTTGTTTGTTATTTTGCGGTTCATGGGGTCGAAAGGTTCTTGTTTACTCAGCGTTGTACCGGATAAAGCAATCAAAACTATACCATGCAACAGCTTGAGCTTTAAAAGTCCCCCCCAAAAGAACGCCGCGAAGCGGTATAGTACGTGGTAATCGTCCGTTTTTACCATTGGTCAGATTTTAATTACATTATGTCCTTTCCATGTGTACGTACATTTTAAAATGTATGTAAACAGCTACAGTGTCCTTGAGAGCAACAATCAGGCGATGATTTGTACTATAGATTATAGGTTGGAATTCTAGTAGCATTGGCAGGCGGCAAATTAAAGTAGAATCCGATATCAAATTGAGCTGCTAAATGAACTTGATAGTCAAGCAAAAATTACAAGGCAAAGTTTTCTATGAGAAGGTACTTTTTTGTATTTTAAAAGGGATCTTTGGCAAACATAGTTGAGGAAAGGAGGAGAAAAGTCTATTAACCGCAACTGGTGGCAGGTGGATTTGTATATCTGGTCCGGAATCGCGTCAAAGCCTCGCGGACTGTGCTGTGACCTTTTGCGGCTCCTTGAACGAGTTGTGAGCGCTTTCCGCGAGATTTTGAAACAATCCGCGTACCGTAGTCTAGAATATATAAATTTCCTTTCGTACAAATCAACGTAGAAAATTCCACTGATATGGGCGTGGAGCCTTTTTGTAAACCAAACTTCAATTTATGACATCCGAGTCGAAATGTCTTGCGCAAAAGCCCAGCTATGAAATCAAAATCTAGTTCGTTACGGCATCTAAGTATGAAAAAGTGCAAATACGGTAGTCCAGTAGCGTCAAGGAAATTTGTTACGGCTGTCTAAAGTGTGCAAAAGTGCAAATACGGCAGTCCAGTAGCGGCAAGGCACTTTTTTCCAATACACGAAATTGTAGTCCCGCCACCAAATAAAACTTGTTTATATTAGAATTATCTTGACTATGTAGTTTACCCTCTCGTAAATAATATGCAATTGGATCGGAGGGGAAAGGGCATTAAAATACGGTTATGTGTGTTATATGTAAAAACGAGTGATAATATATGGTTACCGCTAAATACATGCTGTGAAATAACTTCTTATATATCTTCGTAACAGGCTTAAAATACTCTCTTCTATATATTATATCTAAAATCGTACTTACATCTGTAGCTACATCTAAATAGCACATTCAATATCTATTAACCTATTGCTATGCACTGGGGTTTTACTACCGGCTCGTAATTTATTTCTTAAAATATGGCTAACCTTGCTTATATTTCTACACTATTATAAGATATGAGTGCACTTTAAAATGATTTTACTATATTCTTAAAGTCACTAAGTTTAGAAGGCTTGATATAGGTTGTACCAAACTATTACAAAGTTATTCCTAAGAGGTAGAAAATACATCAAGAAAGTGTAGATATGCATTTAATGCATTTAAACATAGATCAGGAAAAAACTATAGCAAGAACTCCAACAAGTTAAATTCTCTTTCTTCCATTATAAGATGATAAGTAGGATGCAGGCAATGTAAGGAAAATATTATAATGTAATATTATAGTTAAGATAGTATAGAATAGACTTTTGATCTCCCTCGGTCACTGATATATGGACGGGTCGGGTACATCCCAATTTAAGGGCAAAGCCATAGTCACATACACAGGAGCGAACTCGCTAAGCGCCGTCAGGGTAACCCTTCATACGGCAAGATAGTATAGAATAAAAACTATAACTATTATAGTATATCACATCATAATAATTCTATTATAGTGGCCTAGATATTGTAACCTCTAACCAATAAATTAGAATTCTTTGAATAGCAAGTTTAACTAATTAAAATATTTATGCATCTAGAAATCTTAGTATCACTTTGCTATAAGGTAATTATGAGTATAACTGTGGTATTTATTAGGTTATAGAAAGAGTAGAAAGGTTTCTATAATGGAAAAATTTTTATACTTATATAGTATAAACTTTACTTTTGCTATACCTAATTAAATAATAGGCTTAAATATAGATTTAGAGTTAGGAAACTAGTTTATAGTTCTTTAGGTTAATTTTTTTTTATGGCTACATTGCTATACTAGTAGGGTATTTTTCTACAAAATAAAGACTAAAAACATAAGATAGCTTACATATATAATAAAAATAATTGCAGATAGATATTAAAGTCAAAAAAGTATAAATACTTGAGTATCTAGTACTAAGAATAGTATTTGTTATATAGCTGAACTTATAAGGTTTTTGTAATACTAGTTCTACTATTTACTACTAGTTTAATTAATAATAATTATTATGTTAAGGACCATATTACAATTACTAGTTAATTGTACTTTCTAAGAAAAGTAAAGCATTATTACACTTATATGAAAAAGTATATAATTAGAGGTATTCTTCTAGTATTAATTTAATTAAGGAACTATTTAAATAATTACAAAATTAAGTTTATACTACTATGATAAAATTATAGTCAGGAAAGTACTACTATATAACTATGTTCAAGTTTCTAATCACTAACTTAGTATTATAGATAGGGATAGGATAAGGCTCAGTAAGGGGGAATTCTGTACATTCTAGGGATAGGGCAAGGAAGTCTATAAGGGGTACAACTTTGGTAAGGGCAAGATTATAGTAAGGACCAGGATAAGGATAGGGACAAGATAAGAAGCCCTAAGGTAGACTAGAGGTAAGAGGCCTAAACACAAGACTAGAAATAATGTATTGATTACTAGATACAAAATAATAGGTTACATGAAGAAGAAATAGAAATGATATACAACTCACCTTTATTCTTCCTAATGACCCTAGAGGAGTCATCTAAGAATATCTGCATATAGCTATCTAGGTAAGGTTTATATAAAGATCCTCCTCTCTATACTAAAAGAAATAAACATGACTAGCAAAATCCTCCTCATGAAAACTTTAACATCCTATATCTATATCCTACCTTAAAGAAGCAATAAAAGAAAATGCTAAGCATATGAAATAATTTATATAATGAAAGAAGAGAAGAAGAGAAGATCAATAATCCTCCTTTTGCATTCTACTTACATAAACTATATATGTATATGCCTTTATTAAAAAGTATAAGGAAAGAGTATATAAGAGGGATCTAAATCTATATACACTCCAGGCTATATGAAGGTTACCCTGATAGTACTTAGTGAGTATCGCTCCTATGTATATGACTATGTCTTTGTTCTTAAATGAATGTACATACCCTATCTGTACAATAGTGACTTAAGGAAAAGAATTACCTACATACACCGTAGACTATATGAAGGTTACCCTAATAGCACTTAGCAAATGAAGGTATATACCTGACACTCCTATAATGTGTGACTAGTTAAGGCTCTTAATTCAGTATAGAATGTCCTATCTATATCAGTAGTGTATGAGGGAGTCCATTGTGAGCTATATACACTCTAGGACTAGTATGTTTATATTATAGGTAACCTAGGACTGTTTAGTATACTTGTATAGGGTAGTAGTTTAGGCTAAACCCTGAGTCTAGGTAGCAGTATATAGTTAATAGCAGTTGACACATTGGGCCTAAGTATAAGCACAGTACCCCCTACCCTTCTTAGGGGAGGTAACACTGCTAGGGCAGTTACCTTATTTGTATCAGTTATAGTAGGTAGCATTTTATTCAGTTATACAATATATAGTGTATCAGGGTATAGTAGTACATCAGTTAGTATAGTGGATAAACTTCCAACACTTAGAGTATTAGGTAATAGGATTTTTTTTTATTTAATTCATATTAATTGTTTCTAGGTACAACCTCTATATACAACCTTCTTATGTTATAGTATAAAAAAAGGTCCTTGTACATTACAATGAGTAGTATAGAAAATAAAACCCAAAAATATGCATATTGAAAGTAAATAGGAGATGGTATACCTAGGACATAGTTGTGACAGATCACCATATATGGAATGTATATAGCTTAGTAAAGATATCTCAGGCATGCTTCTTAAGTATTACTGAGTAAACTCAGATATCTCAGGCATGCTTCTTAAGTATTACTGAGTAAACTCAGATATCTCAACCTTTAAAGACTCAACTGAAAGTGTTAATGGTGCATATCTCCTTACATAGAAAAAGCTCAGTAAAGATCCTACAGGCACAAAGCTATAAGTATTACTGAGTGAATTCAGATATCTCAACTTATTCTTCTTAATTAAACACAATATTTCGTACATATAAATGGAGATAGAATAGAAAAGATAAAATTGCAAGGTCATAGCAAAATATATTCTTAAGACTCGTTGCTAGTCTTGATACTAAAGAATGAGGAGGGAAAAGATAAAGGAATATCCAATATACCTGAAATAAATACTTTCATATCCTAAGAAAATGACTCATAGATGACTAAGGAAATAGAAGGAAATAGAACCTAACAGATCATCTATGACTATTATGTCCATTCATAAATTATCAATTTTGTACAGCCTAGAAGCATCTGGATTTTGGATAGGCAATGATTAGGAATGTATAAGTAATACATCATAATGACCTTCTAACTTGTCATATCCTCGTGCGATGACTGGCTCAATCAGTTAGACTACCTGTTAGACAAGGGTGACTAAGTCCCTGTATTATGTGCTGGTGTTCTGATCACATATGGTTATATGGATATTGCTCAACCACAGATTGTCACTCCATAGTAGCATAACAGAGGTATTATGTATAAGTCCTATAAGGTAGAGCCATACTTAACAGGCATAGCCTGGTAGTGGTAATAGGTATAATACTTACTGGTTACATTCTAGGTACTAGTCTATTATCATACAAGTCTGTAGTACCTTAGAACTGTAATACTATACCCCTTCTAAGGTGTAGTATCCTTATTACGTATAAGACATTAACTAGCTTGCATGCTTCAAGTCCCCCTAATGCCTCAAGAGGTCTGAGACAAGTCTGGGAATAGAGTAGTCCACTTCTATACTTATGTTATCGCTAGAGCATCTACCTATATATCCTCTGGTTTTTCTTACCAGTTTCAGATAACTGTGAGTAGGGGAGAGATTATACTTAACATACTCTCCTCCACTTTGAGGGTACTGCCTTATCAGGCCTTTCCCATTTGCTTCAACTACTGGGCTCTTGGTTCAAAAATCAACTAGCAGATCAATAGGTTTCCTATTTTGAGTAGGTTCTCCAGCGGTTCCCATGAAGCCTCCACTTCTGAGTATCCTTCCTAAAGTATATACTACTTAAGAGGCTTTCCCTTCCTATTGAACTGAGCCTTGGTCAATTGTTTAAGATAATAGGCTAGTATCCTATCATCATCTTAAGGAGTTGGAGGAGTAGGCTACAGGTATTGTATAGAGATACACTACAGTTCCAACTATGAGATGTGAAAGATGGGGTGTATTTTCCAGGTAAATAGGACTTGAGTTTATATGTATAAGGGCCAACTTTCTTAAGGACTTGAAAGGGACCTGCTTATTTGGTATAAAGTTTCTTGGAGCTTTTCTAGGTTAGGAGGTTATTTCTTCAGAGCAGGACAAGGTTGCCAGGATTTTGTTCTAGGAAGGTTACATGGTTTTTGTCATACCAGGTAACTACGTACTTCTAGACAGTAAGGAGACATTGTCTGATTTCCTACCAGTTTTGTTCAAGCATTTTAGAGCCACAGTAGAACTTGATAGTGCTGACTATATCTAGAGTAGGATAATATCCATAGTTAGTGAAGAAGGGAGTTTAGTTAGTACTAGAGGAGACTGAGTTGTTGTAGGCAAACTCAGCTAAGGGGAGAAGAAGAGACTAGTTATATTGATCGAATGTCATATAGTTCTGAAGGTAAGCTTCCAAGATCTAGTTTAGACACTCTATCTACCTATCTATTTAGGGGTGCTTAGTGATACATATTTAGAGCTTAACCTTGAGGTACTCTATAGTGATTTTCTACTAAGCTTGGGACTTGGGGTCTTAGTCAGATACTATACTGAAAGGGAGACTATCATGTTTCCAGATCTGTGTGATAAATACAGTTGCCAATTGCTTGGAGTTAACATTTTTATAAAGAGGAATAAAATATACCATCTCTATAAACTGATCAACTATTTCCTAAACTTAAGTATAGCCATCTGATGAGGGGAGGTCTATGATAAAGTCTATGGAGATTGATTCCTATTGCTTGTAGGGTACTTCCAAGGGAAGGAGTTGCCTATAGGTCTTATATCTCCTTGCCTTATTCAATTGACACTAGTCATAGGACAAGATGAGTTGTAAGATATCCTTTCTGAGTGTAGGCCAGTAGAAGTCCTATTTTATAGATGACTGTACTGACTAGTCTACCCAGGTACTAAGATATATGTGGAACTTGTTCTAAGTCAACTAGAAGGTATATCAGAACCTGTGATTAACTTTTGAGCCATAGAACTATATGATGAGTGTTATTACTACTGAGCCCTAACTAAGTGAGGTAAGGCATTGATAACACAACATATATGAGATTGGATATGTGTAATCGATGACAAGGCTTGTCACCTTGATCTCATCATAATATACTAATTAGTTACATCGTTGGAGGATAGGACTAGAAGAGTTCTTCTCTAAATGTCCTGAATGATTATACTAAAATCTCTTTCCAATTCTCTGATCATGAAACTGATCTCCTTCTAGGGAATCATGAAATAATATGGGAGTCATGATGGAATGTTTCAATAGGTTTCATTTCCTTTGTAAAAGTTTCTCTATAGTTACTGGGTCAGAAATAGGTATTTAAGAGGGAGTGGATAAGCAATGTATTTTGTTTCTTCTTCTTCTCTTTCTAGCCATCATCTTAAGTTTTGTATTGGAGATAAAGATACCACTAAGATAGGCTTTATCAAGCCTATCGGTATTGAGGAAGGAGATACTACTAAGGTAGGCTTCATGAAGCCCATAGTAATGAGAAGGGAGATACCACTGAGGTGGTCTTTGTAAAGCCTACAGTATTGAAGATGAAGATACCACTGAGATAGGCTTCAATAAACCCACAGTATTAAAGACTAAGATACTGCTGAGATAGGCTTCATAAAGCCCACGGTATCAAGAAAGGAGATACCACTGAGGTAGGCTTTAGTAAGCCTATAGTATTAAAGACTGAGATACCACTAAGCTAGGCTTTGTCAAGCCTATAGTATCACCCAAAAGAGATCCCCCTTTAAGGTAGGCTTTGTTAAGCCTCCTCTTATCCTCCTCCTTAAATACACCAGTATATGCATTCGATTAGATAAGGAATAACATTGTTTGAACCTTATAGAAACAATTTCATGCAAGTGTCTCTTTTAGGTTCCTTCTTAAGTAGCATGATTATGCCAAACACTGATTATAGACTTGGTAAAGATTACCTACGATCATTATAGGTTTAACCTCCTATTTGATCTTCAATAAAACTTATATATTACCTCTATAGCTAATCATACCATAACTATTAGGTTGACTTTAAACAAGTTCATCAAAGCCTCTATTATACCATGCCATACTATACAAACTCATGTAAGCCTTATACAACTATCAGGTATAGCCCTTTCATAGTTTATGTAATGCCACTATAAAATCAGTATTCATAATAATAGGTACTGATAGGAGAATACAACAAATAGAAAAGTATATAGCTATAGTTTATTATAATCCTAGCCTACTTCTGCTATTTATTCTTTATAATTAGATAAGACTTACTATCCCTATAGCTAATCCTTAAGTATAGTAAAGTAAGATCTAGGATACTTATTATATTGATTATCCTAGTTAGGTATAATCAATCTACCTATACCTTATTATACTAACTACCTTGGTATATAGTAAACCTTAACTATTGTATACATAGGAATTTGGATTCCTTTAGTCACTATTATATGGATAGACTATATACACTCAATTAAGAGCAAAGACAGAGTCATATATATAGGAGTGTCAGGATGTACATTCATCCACTAAGCACTATTAGGGTTACCTTTATACAGCCCTATTATATATATATTTACCTCTCCTCTATTATTATAATTATACTTATAATAGGTATTAAAGGAGTAAGGTATATTAATAGTGTTCTAAAGACTAGAACCTACTTCTTAGCTATATAAGGGGTAGATTAGATTCCCTTCAATATACTAATATATAGATAGGGTATATACACTCAATAAATAGTAATGACATAGTTACACACTGTAGGACTATTAATATTACAAACACTGATTTTATAGTTGTGTTACCTAAACTATGAAAGGGCCATACATGATATTCATATAAGGCTTACATGAGTTGGTAGAGTATAGTATGGCATAATAGAGGCTTTGATAACCTTGTTTAAAGTCAACCTAATAGTTATGACATGATCAGCTATATAGGCAATATGCAAGTGTTATTGAAGATCAAATAGGAAGTTAAACCTACGATCATCATAGGTAATATTTACTAAGTCTATAATCAGTGTTCGGTATAATCTTGCTACCTTAAAAGGAAACTCAAAGAGACACTTACATGATATTACTTCTATAAGGTTAGAACAATATCATTTCTTATCTAATATAATATATATACTAGTGTATTTAAGGAGGAAGAGGATATGGGGGCTTGATAAAGCCCTTCTTATCAGTATCTTCATCTCAAATACTATGGGCTTAGTAAAGTACTCCTTAGCAGTATCTTTATCTCAAATACTTTGGGCTTAGTAAAGCCCTCCTCAGTAGTATTATCATCTTAAATACTATAAGCTTAGTAATGCCCCCTTAGTGATATCTTTATCTCCAATACTATGGGCTTAGTAAAGTCCTCCTTAGCAGTATCTTCATCTTAAATAACATAGGCTTAGTGAAGTCCTCCTCAGCGGTATCTTCATCTCAAATACTATGGGCTTACTAAAGCCCTCCTTAGTAGTATCTTCATCTCTAATAATATAGGCTTAGTGAAGTCCTTCTTAGTAGTATCTCTATATTTAATACTATGAGCTTGACAAAGCCCTCCTCAGTAGTATCTTTATCTCAAATACCATGGGCTAAGTGAAGGCCTCCTTAGTAGTATCTTCATCTCTAATAGCATAGGCTTAGGGAAGTCCTCCTTACTAGTATCTCTATCTCTAAGACTGTGGGTATTACGGTAGGTGTCTTCAGGTATGGAATAAGGCTCAGTAAAGTGCAAGTGCCACTCAACAGAGAAATGTATTACTGAGTAAACTCAGATATCTCAACGTGTTCTAATTCTGGATCCACAAATACACTTTCCTAGGTTGTGATGAAGAGAGAGAAGCAAGTTCAAGAGTAAGAACGAATATATTGTTAAGGCTTGTAGGTAGTCTGTAGACTGAAGAAGGAAGGAAGGAAAAGATAATAGAAGCGACTAGGGGGGGGGGGAAATTCATTTTTATTTTATCTTTAAGACCCCGCTAGGGGTCATCTAAAAGAACCTCCATGTGTAGCTATGTAAAGCTATGATGTGAGGTAGAAGACAGCTGACTTAAGGTTGGTAGCACAGTCTACAGCTTAGATAAAATACAGGCTTGTTCCCGAATCCTCCTCACTTACACACAATAAACTAAAGAAGAGACATGGTAGAAAAGAAAAGAATAGCGGGGAAAAGAAAAACTCTAAAAAGCAATGTGACTAGTACAAACATGACAACCTAGTACATCAAGACAGCAGAAAGACTTTTAAGTGAAAAGGGAAAAGAAAAGCCTAGGGAACCCCTTTCCCATCTCCAGTGAGGTGAATATTACAACAACCAGAAGGGATCAAGGTATAAGCAAAGAATACTAACCAAAGAAAAAGGAAAGAGAAAAGACAAAAGAGAAAACACAAACTAAACTCACAACACTTTTACACAAAGGGAACAACAAAAGTAGAAAAGAGGCAGAACACCGAGGGGCCCTAAGTCTCCATTCCCTCTTCCATTACAGCATGCAGGTTCTCTACTCTCTTATTATTATCAGCTAAGGCTTACAAATAAACAGGGCAGAGGGGATTGTTAGCAGGGTAGGCAGCATCGTAATTAGCACATTTAAGCACTGTATATTTGCATTATTGTCCACAGTTTTTGCATTCTATATTGCCACAGGAGTGCTCAAAAATGGCGTGGGGCCCAGCGCAGATGCAGCAGCGGGGGGAGAATGTGCACTTCAGTTGATGATGACCAAAGCGGCAGCAGTGGGAGCATTGGGTAGCCTTCAAGAAGGCAATGTAGGGGTCAGTCTGACAATTCTTATTAAGAATAGTTAGGCCTTGGGAGATGCGGTAATAGTTATTGTTCACCACAACAGTGATGACAATTGATGATGCAGGTTTGCTAACTAACTTGTCCTTCAAAGCTAGCCAGCGAGGGGTTTGGGGTAAGTATGACACCTTGGTTGAAAATTTCGATCTCCTTTCAGATAAGTAATATGCGTTTGACATCTGAGGTGTTGAGAATGGGGGTCGGCACATTGTGTACAATGTACTTCTTATAAAAGAAGTTGTGGCAGAGGCCGGTAGTTATGGGGAAGAACTTGCGAACAGCTTCTTCAATCGTTAGCTTATATAAAAGAACTTGTTGGGCAGTTGTATTCTCTATGATAGAGAGGAAGACATTGTTAGCTCTAGCTTTTCTTATGGAGCGGATTTGGCAGGTAGAGGGGGCTTTTTTGTCTATGAGTACGGCATTGACAGTGTCCCTTACAGCAATGGGGTTAAACTCGGGGATTTCTCCCTCAAGATTGACGATGATTTCTCTCTCCCTCTTAGTAGGGTACTTTAGGGCAGGAGGAGTAGTAGCAGTCAGGGTCAGCATGGCCGAGGCTTTGCCTTTATTTTTCCTCACTACCTAAGCCCAGGTGGTGTCAGTAGTGGGCGGCGCAACTTGTGGTGCAGTGGGAGTAGGGGAGGCAAGGGAAGAAGAGATCTTCTTCACCGCTTTAGCAGTTTTAGATGTTTCTGACTGTAGCTTCTTAATAGAATCAGAAAGTGCAAGGTTGTTATCAGTAGGGCCTACCTTAGCTGAGGCCATGGCAGTGGTATTGTAGGTGGTAATGGCCTCGAGTTCATTGAAGCAGGCTTCGAGAGACTGTTAGCTAGCAGCAATAGCGGTGACTGCCTCCTGGATTTTGTTCAACGAGGCTAGGAGGGATGGTAGGGTTTAGGTATAGAACTGGATGTCTCTGTACCTGATGTACAGGTTGTGAATGAGTGGCGCTGTATGCATCGAGATAACATCTCCCATTCCAGGTTTATTGCGTACTGCGGAGGAAATGCCTAACATCTCGAATAAGGTGAACAACGTTTTCATGGTGGTGGCTTTATCCCTTGCCTCTTGAGGGGGGGAATAAGGGGGGGGGGGCTGAGGTTTCTTTGAAATTTGTAACATTGTCATGATATTTATCAATGCGAGATAGTACTAATCGCTGGGAACTGATAATGTAGGGGGTATTTTGAAGGTATGAAGGAGCCTGATGACAGAAGATGATGATGATGATTCATTTCTATTCTGTAACTACTATACTTCTTCTATAGCTACCTAGGCTATCTGCATGCAGTCTGTAACTATGGCATATCACATGTTCTCCCCCAATAGAAGCAAAAAAGAAACCACACAGTCAAAGAAATAAGTATATGATGTCATGCCAGTCCAATAAAAGTGCGCCACAAATGGTCCTACAAAATAGTCCTCCCATCCAATGTTCATAGCGAGGTGAACCTTACAACAACTAGCTATTGGACTATTACCAAGCAAAGTAAGGAAAGCAATAAAGTGGAAAAAAGGAGAAAGAAAAGGAAATCCTCCCTAAACTGCCGGAACTTTTTAAGCTAAAAGAAAAAATCAAAAGAAAAAGTAAATAGACTATACACCACCCATAGTGACAGTAATGGCTTCCTCCTTCCTAGCAGCTGCCAATACTTTCGCTTGGATAAATGCTGGGTAGGAGGGGTTTGATTCAGTGTACTTTCCTTTGTAGTTCACATATTTAAGGACCGTGTCATTGTAAAGTCTTCTGACTTTCTTGCATTCATCGTGTCCACATGTGTGCTTCAAGGTATGGTGTGCATCTACATATATATTGCATTATATAGGGTTTCGGCAGCGAGCCTAGTGGTGGCCAAACTCCTGGTAGTTGGTGCATTAGGTTGCAGAGTTGAAGGGGATGTACTTTTCGACTCGTCTTTTACAGGCAAGGATTGTGAGTCCTTGGAGGATGCGGTTTTTGTTATCGTCATCTATTACTGTAATGACCAGAGAGGACGCATGCTTTCCTGTCTGATCGCTTTTGCGTAATAGCTATCAAGGGGTCTGAGTGAGTATGATACCTTTGTTGAAGTATTCAATTTCTCTGCAAAACATGTCTGCTTCTATCAGGGCATCAGTATGAGAATGTGGGATGTTGTGCACTAGGTACTTTTTCCACCTGTGGTTCTTTCGAACAGAGGTGGTAGGGAAATGTTCCATGATGGTAGCTTCAATTTTGTTACGGTAAGCAAGTACTACAGAGGCAGTGATATCTTCAATAGTGGTAAGGACAATGGATCGTTGATTGTTCTTTCGAATAGTGGAAATGCGGAGAGCTACTGAGGCCTTTCATAATACTAAGGTGTCATTAACGGCGTCCCTGAGCTTGACAGGGTCGAAGGTGCTGATCTTGGAAGTAGTAGTGATAATAATTTCACGGTCATACTTTGTAGGATAGCATCGGTTGCTACTTTGTGTGGGGAGGGGAGGTACTAGGGCTGCAGCATTTTTGTTTCGTTTTGATACCACCTATGCCCAAGTTGCCTCAGGTGGTGGTTACAGGGGTTTTGTTGTACTTGCAGCTGGCACAGTAGGGGCAACGTTTAGTTTCGCGATCTTGTAGACCTTTTTGGAGGTCTCCTTGGTCGCTTTTTCGATTTTCTTGAGGGATTCCTTAAGAGCATTGTTAGATGTCTCAGATCGCAAGGTTTGCCATATCTCGCTTAAATTTTTCTCGAGGGCAGCGATGCGATCACGTTGGGTATTGTAACCTTCAGCGAGGTTTGTGATGGTATTACTCTGGGTGTTCATTAGATCCACCAAAGAGCCCAGAGCCTCGGTAATCTTTGGTAGCGTGTTCACAAGGAAATCTAGTGATAGGGCCTTTTGTAGAGCCTTAACAGATTTAGCGGTGGATGACGCAGTGAAATTTAGCTGAGTCGGGAGATATCCAACAATAGGGGAGCAATAGGCATCGTTAACGACCTTTGCAAGTCTGGCTACTTCTTGTTGTGCTTGCTAGGTCGATGTTGAGGGGGCAGTAGAGAAAGGGGTAGAGGAATGGGAGGACATCTTGATAGTTGATCTTCTTAGTATACAGTGTACCAAACCTTATCCAGGTTCCCAAGAAGATGAATTGTCGTGATAGTGTTTGAAAGCAATAGATGAGGAGATGTACTGATTTCAAGAACAAGATATGTGAACTCAAAGAAGCCTGCCTAATAACAGAAGATGATGATGATGATAATTCATTCTTCATTTTACTAAACTACTCTTCGCAGTTTACAAAAGAATCCGCATAAAGTCAAAGACTATGGCGTGCCCAAACGAAAAACAAAAACAACTCAAAGAAACCACCCATTCAAAACAACGTCCGCAAATACAGGCAAGGCCAAACGACTAGAAAAAGTATGTACCGGCGTTTCCTCCTCCGAAAATCCACTATCACTAGACAAAGGAGACAAGGAAATTGGAGAAACGTACAAAGGAGAAGGGGCCGATGGTCCTTCGGCGGGATCGGTCCCTGTAAAATTCGTGTCTAGCTAATCTACAGTATGCGCCCACGGGCCACATGAAGAACACCTAATAACAGAAGATGATGATGATGATGTTTCATTTCGTTTCGTAGCTTACTAGACTAGCTCTTCACTAACCTAACTACAGGGCCGTCCGCATGCAGTCAAAGACTATGGTGTGTCACCCGAAATAAAACAAAGGAAAAACAAAGGAAAAAGTATCACCCAAACATCCATCCCAAAATACCTGCATACAGCGAACGACTAGTTACATGATAAAAGAAAGTACTGCCCATCTCCTCCACCCGAAAACTTCCTCCACTAGTTCTGTGCGATGAGGGGACTTTTAGGTGTTGTGTTGGCGCCGGCGGGCGCGGTCGCAAAAGCTAAGCGAGCCCTAATAACAGAAGCGACTTATATGATTTTCCCATTATTGTTATTTTACATCCCATTTCCTCCAGCGGGGCGTTTACACTTAATTAAAAGCAAGAACATAACCGGTGAAAACAGGATGGTCCTCCGCCTACTCGTGCCGCAAAAAACTAAAGAAAGGAAAAGAAGAAAAAGAAGAAGAAAAAACAAAGGAAAAAAGGAAAAGAAAAATCAATCTACTTCTAGCCCCCTTCGGCACGCTTCCTTCTAAGTTCCTAGCCTTCCGACTTCCTCTTCGCTTCGTTTTTCGCTAGTTCCTCCTCTTATTGCTATCACTACCTTCGGGGGTTCCGGCGGGGGATCGGGCGGTCTTCCTAGGCCTTTTTCGACTAGTTTGGTCCAGAGGTCGGTATTTTTGTAGAGCAGGTCCTCGACTGTGTGCTTTCGGATGAGCGGTCTCCAGGCCGTGGGGAATCGGCATTCGGTGAGATAGTGTTTTATGGACTGGGCCTCGCCGCAGACGCATATGTTTTGGTCTCTTTTGAAATGGAGGAGGTTGGGGACGTAGGCGTGCCCTACTCGGAACTGGTATGCCCTTGCTGCTATGTACTTGTCTAGGGCGCTGTACGGGTCGCTTCTGGGTACTGGTTTCCCTGCGTATTCCTCGAATGACTTCCTTAGTCTTTCCTTGGTTTTGGTTTTGATGGAGCCCACGGTGATGGTTCTTCGTGTTTTTGCTTCGGGTTTTTTGGACTGTTCTTTCGCTAGCTGGTCTGCTCGTTCGTTGCCGTGGATTCCTTTGTGGGCCGGTACCCATGCTAGGCTTGTTTCTGTCCCTTGGTCCAAAAGTTGGCGGTTGACATCGAAGATTTTTTCCGCGATGTATTGGGTGGGGCTTGGGTAGGGGTTGGTGGCTGCCGTGAGCGCTGCTTGGTTGTCCGTGTAAACTTTGACTGAGGTGAAGGCGTTCTTGCTTTTTAGTTTGAGGGCTAGGCCGAGCGCTTCCAGGATGGCGTCTAGTTCTCCGTCGAAGACGTGCACTCCGCTACCTAGTGTTTTCGTCTTTTCTCCGATTTGTTTGCCGTTTAGGTACGCTACCACTGCGTTTCCGACTTGGTTGTTTTTCCCTACTTGCGAGGCGTCTGTGTACAGTGTGAGCTGGTCTGGGGGATGGACTTTTGGGTGTTCTTTTATCGCTGTTTCTTTGGACTCTGGGAAGGGGTCCAGCCTGGGTCTTCCTCTCGGGTCGATAGGCCACGGTCGGGTTGGGGGAGGGAGGTGGTGGAGCGAAAGGGTGTTCGTCCCAAGGTCTTCTCTGATTGTGTGGATCATTGCGTCTAGTTGGAGCATTCTCTTTCTGGAGTGTTGTCCCTCGGGCTCAGCTTTCCAGGAGGGGGCTTTTGGGGATTTCGCTCTGTCTTTGTTTCTACCTGACATGGGAGGTAGTCTTGTGTAGTTGGGGTGCTCGGCTCCGATCGTGAGCAATCTTAGACCGTAGTTGGTTTGGTACCTTTCGATTTGGAGGTGGGACGGTCGAATGTTTGCTTCCACTAGGGCTTTGTGGTTGCTCGTGCTCCTGAACATTCCGCATGCCCATTTGGTAGCCGCTGCTATTGCGCTGTCCATTGTCCTGAAGACTTTTTCGGTCAGGTTGTACGGGTGGAAGGTGTCTGCTCCGTATAGCAGAGATGGGATCACTACTGCTCTGACTAGCTTCAGGGCCATGGCGGGGTTTAGGCCTTTTCCTCCTGAGGATAGGTGGGAGATCCTGGCTGTGGCGGCCTGCGCGTTTTGGGTTCTATACTGGCAGTGTACTAGGACGCTTTCTTTCTGGTCCAGGATGATGCCTAGGTACTTGACTTTTTCCTGGTGCTTGAACGTTTTTCCTTGGATTTCGATGCTGGGTTTGTTGTCCTGCTGGCCCGGGCTGACGTGTTGCAACTCCGTTTTCCCTTCCGATAGTGATAGCTTTAATTTTTCCAGTGTTTTCTGCAGTTCTCCTTTGCAGTGTTCTTCTAGCTTGGCCACGTTCTCCTCATAGCTGTCTCCTTCTGCCATGATACACAAATCATCTACATACATGTATAGTTTTAGTGCCCCGCTGTCTCTTGTCAGTTGTGCTACATATATGTTGAAAAGGAGGGGGGAGATTGGTGATCCCTGGGGGACTCCCGTTTTTATCGATCTGAACGCTGATCTGGTTCCTCTGTCCAGGAATGCAAGTTGGCGGTTGGCGAGGAACGATGCGACCCAGTGCTGGATGTACTTGGGGGTGTTGCCTTCTTGTAGGATTCGCAGTAGTTCTCGGGTGTTGACTCGGTCGAACCCTTTTTCGATGTCCATGAAAAGGAGTGTGACCTTTTTTCCTCTGTTTTTGGCGTCCCGTATGTCGTGTTTCAGTGCGTTCACTGCGTCTATTGTCGATCGTCCTGGTAGGGCTCCGTACTGGTTTTTTGTGTTCATCTGATGGTCGATTGCGTGCTGGGATAGTCTCACTGCTATTATTTTTTCCAGGATTTTTGCCAGGGTGTCTATGAGAAAGATGCACCGGTATGCGTTGGGGTCCGAGTAGCTTGGTTTTTTGGGCTTTGGTATCGCTATTCCGAGCGTTCTTTTGAACGACTTTGGGTGGACTCCATGTCTGAGGAGGGGGTCTAGGAGGTTTGGTAGGATCGTGCTGTTTGCTTCCTGGAGGTTCTTCCACAGGACGTACTGGATCTCGTCTGGTCCTGGTGCTGTCGTATTGGATGTGTTCTTTAGAGCGTATCTGACTTCTTCCGGTGAGATGCCTTCCGTGTCCTCTGGGGTCTGGAGGGGGGGGAGCAGGGGCCCTTCTGCTTCCTCCGGGAAGTAGTGGTTTATCAGGGCTTGTGCTTTTTGGTCTGGTGTTTCGGCTCCACTTATTGGTGGTAGGGGGTAGTCTCTGGCTGGTCTGGTGTACCTCAACGCTGTCCAGAGGTCTTTGAGGTTCGCTTCTTGCAGGAACTTGTTCCAGTGTTCTTTTTTGGTGTTGTGGACCAATTTTCTGAACTCCTTTTTCCTGGCCAGGTAGTCCTCTTGGGCTTTCTCGGAGTTTCTGTTCTTTTTTGCTTCGTATCTGGCCTTTGTCATTTTCTTTTTTGCTGTGTCCAGGTTTTTGTCCCACCAGGCTTTGGATTTGTTGGTGAGCGTTCGCATTGGGAGAGCTTTGTTTCTTTTCATGCTATTGATTAGATCATTTTTGTTGTTTTCTAACCAGGCGTCTGGGTTGTTAGGGTCAAAGGGCGTTGGCTGCCAGTTTTCGAGGTTATCTTTTACTTTGTCCCAGTCTGCCCTGGCGTAATCTAGCGTGACCTTTTTGTGTTGGGTGCCGTTTGGTTTAGAGAGGGTGATCGCTATGACCTCGTGGTCGCTGTTCGTTTGGTGGTCGTCTGGGCAGATTTGCCAGTCGGCGTTCCATTCTGTGGCCATTGGGGACAGTAGCGCTAGGTCGATTGTGGTGTCTCTTTGGTTTTGTTTTGGGTTTCCAAGTCTCGTGGGCTGGTCTGGTTCGTTGAGTAGGTAGTATCCTTCGTTGGTCGCTTTTTCTGCCATTGGCTCAGCTCTTTCGGTTTTGTGCTGGTCTGTTGCTCCCCACCATGGATGGTGGAGGTTGAGGTCTCCTAGGACTAGGTTTTTGTTGTTGGTGAAAATCTGGTCCCAATTTTGGTCTTCTCTTTTGGTTGCGGGGGGGAGGTAGACGTTGGTTATGTCTAGGTAGTTGTGTTTGTTGACGAAAAGTCTGACTACCTGTTCGTCTCCTGTTTTGTTTCGGATTGGGAAAGGGTTTATGGTGGAGGATTTGCTGACGTACAGGGCTACTCTTGATCTTGTCGTGCTGCTGGGGTAGAATCTGTAGAAGCTGTTGTGTGATAGGGGGACGTTACTGAACATGGGAGGTTCCTGGATGGCGACCACGTTGGCCTTGTTACTTACGGCGGTGTTCATGAGCGACTGAAAGTTGGTTTGGGATCTGTTGCAGTTGTGCTGTAAAATTTTAAAGACTGGATGTGGGTCAAATCCCCACTGTATTTTTTCCTCTTGTTCAGGCATTTTACAATTCTGTGTGCATTTCGGTTTCCATGTTCATCTGTTCCATCCATGCCGTTCTTTTTCCTTCCAGTTTTCTTACGTAGAGGTCTTTTGCAGCTTTTACGTCTGGGCAGGCTGGGTCCGTGGCCTTGTGCTCGCCCTTGCAGTTCGTGCAGATTAGTTTGTTGTGTTCGCATGGGCCTTTGAATTCGCAGACCGGGCAGATGTGGTTTTTGGTGTTGTGGTGGGGGAGTCCTGGGTGCATGTTGCCGCATACGTTGCAGCCTTCTTTTTCTTCTTTGCACATGGCGCTGAAGTGTCCTATTTTGAAGCAGCGGTAACATACTGCTGTTGGGTTTGCTCTGAGGGACTTCATGACTTTGCAGGTTCTGTTAAAGATCGTTACTTGTTTTCCTAGTTTTGGTACCTGGTCTTCGGTGATTCGGATGGCTACCGCCGCGTATGCTCCTCCTGACGGGTTGTTCTTCCTGTCTTGTTCGTTCTTGAGGTACCTTGCTGCCGCGATTTCTACGTCGGCGACGTAGAAGAGTTCTTCTGCTAGTTTGACGACAGGGACTTCTCCTAGTGGCGCTGTGGGCACAGAGTGGATGACTACTTCTGTGAACATTGTTGCTACTCTGAAGCCTCCTCTTTCGACTTCTGAGTTGGTTGTTACTGTCGTTGCGTAGTTGAGGGCGTCAATGTACAGAACCAGGGCCCTGGCAACGATGGTGGGGGGGGTTGTGATGATAATTGTTGATTTGTGGTTGACTCTGACTGTTATACTTCGTAGTTCAGTGGGGGCTCCTTTGTCCGCTAGTACTTTGATGTATGCCTCCCTGAGCTTGTCTGGATTTGCTCTTGCGACTTCTGGGTGTACTACTCCTGTAGTGGGGGAGTGTAACTCTCTTCTTGCTGTGGGAAAGGTTTTGGCTTTTTGTTGTTTGGGTTTTTGGTTTTGGTTTTGGCTGGGAGCCTGGGGGGTGGTGCTGCTATCTGCTGCTCTTTGTGCCCAGGTTTTCTGTCCCTGGGGTGCGCTAGGTGGTTTCGAGGGGCCTGCTTCTGGCGAGGGGCTATTGGAGGGCTTTGGGTCTTTTTGGGGGGCTGTTTGTGACCCAGGTGTTCTTGACGGGCTTTTGCTACTCTGAGTTTGGCTTTGGTGTTGGGGGATTGGGAGTGCCGGGGGGACCGTTTGGCTTTGGGCTAGCCTGTGCACTGTGGCCTTTAGATGTCTGATTTCGTTGCTTTAGTCTTGGAGTTGTTTGTTTATTTTCCGTATGTGGTCGTTTAGGTCGTGTCTTTCCGAGTGCATGTCGTCTAGCTTTCTCCAAATGTGATTTAGGGCCTGCGCCATGCTGCCAAAGGCCTCTGCGTTTAGGAAGACTCTTTTGTCTTCATTGTCAATTAGCTGTTGGAAAGTTTTTCCCTGGTTGTCGGGCATCATGCTCGCTAGTTCGTATCTTGGGTGCAATGGGATTGGGGAGAATGTTTCTCTTTGTATTGTTTGTGCTCTTCTTTTGCCTTTGTCCACCACTGGTCTTGTGGTCTTGTCTGATTCCGTGTCTGAGTTGCTGTCGGCGTGCATCGAACGGTTGGAATTTGGGAGGGAGGGGAGGGAGAGGGCTGAGAGGGATCGGCTCATTGATCCTCTGAAGGTGGGGAAACTGTTTTCTTGCTCTTGAGCGCATGGGGGTGTTTGGTTTCTGTTGGTTCCATGGTCGATGTCCATGGTGGGCGAGTATGGGGAGAGTCTTAGTATGGCTTCGGCCGTACTTTGGTGCTGGGGGGTCGGGGCGTACGGGGTGAGCTGGGCGATCGCCTCGGCTGTGCTTTGGTGGGCCTGGTTGTCTTCGTGACCCTGGGCCAGGATGGTGGTATGGCCCGAGGAGGTGGTCTGGGTGTTATTTGGTGTTTGGATTGGCAGGGGGTTCTCCTCCGCCATCTGCAAGCGCTGGACATCTTGTTCGGTGAGCCTGTAGTCGCGGTTCCATTCGTCTTGGGGGAGGATGTCTTGTTGGTTTAGGGGGCGGGGGCTTTGGAATTCTTGGGAGGGTGTGACTGCGCTGTGCGCTTCGGAGAGGGTTGGTTGTGACATCGGCAGTCTGGTGCGGACTGGGCTGTTGATGATGGCTGGGTCGAGAGCGGGAAGGTTTTCAGTGTTTTGGGACGAGTTGGTGGGCTTTCCTCCACTGGAGACTATGATGGGGTTTTGTTGCGACATTTTGTTTTTTCCGACCGTGATTTCTGCGCTCTATTTTCAGCTCGGCCTGTGAGCGGTGCTCCAACCTCTATCCGAGGGCCAGGCGGTGATGGGATAGATGTGCTTTTCTCACGGGAGTTTTTGGTGTGCTTTGTTGACTATCTCGAAGGTAGGCGAGTTCTTCGGTGTAGCCGACCGTGGAATGTGGGGGGGGGGAAGGAAAGTGCAAGAGGCCTGAATAACAGAAGATGATGATGATGATGATTATTCATTTCTATTCGGTAACTACTCTACTTCTTCTATAGCTACCCAGGCCGTCCGCATGCAGTTAACAACTATGGCGTATCGCCTGTTCTCCCCCAACAGAAACGAACAAAGGAAACCACGCGTTCATAACAAAAATCAGACACGATGTCGTGTCAGTACAGTAGAAAAAGCGCCACAAATGGTCCCGCGAAATAGCCCTCCCGTCCGATATCCCTAGCGAGGCGAACCTTACAACAACTATCTATCGGATTCTTACGAAGAAAAAAGCGGAAAGAAAAAGAACCAAGGTAGAAAAGAAGAAAGAAATGAAATCCTCCTCAAACAGCCTGAACCTTTTACGCTAAAGGAAAAAATCTAAAGAAAAGTAAAAGAAATCAAACGCCACCCATAGTGACGGTAACGGCCTCCTCTTTCCGGGCGGCAGCCAGTGCCTTCGCTTGGATGAACGCTGGGCAAGAGGGATTCGATGCGGTGTGCTTTCCTTTGCAGTTCGCACACTTGAGGACCGTGTCGTCGCAACGTCTTCCGACCTTCTTGCATTCCTCGTGTCCACATGTGTGCTTCGAAGTGTGATGTGCCTCTGCGCATATGTTGCATCGTGGGGGGTTTCGGCAGCGGGCTTGGTGGTGACCAAACTCCTGGCAGTTGGTGCAGCATGTTGCGGAATTGAAGGGGATGTATTTCTCGACTCTTCGCTTGCGTGTAAGAATCGTGATCCCTTGGAGGATGCGTTGTTCGTTGTCGTCGTCAATGACCGTGATCACTAGCGAGGACGCATGTTTGCCGGTCCGGTCGCTTTCGCGTAGGAGCCACCGGGGGGTTTAAGCGAGGGTGATGCCTTTGTTGAAGTGCTCGATCTCCCTTCGGAACATATCGGCTTCTGTGATGGCATCAGTGTGAGAGTGGGGGACGTTGTATACCAAGTACTTCTTCCACCTATGATTCTTGCGAACAGAGGCTGTTGGAAACTTTTCCTTGATAGTTGCTTCGATGCGGTTTCGGTATGCGAGCACTGCCGATGCAGTGACATCTTCAATGGTGGTGAGAACGATAGAGCGCTGGTTGTTCTTGCGAACGGCTGAGATGCGGAGAGCTGTTGGGGCCTTTGCTTCGACGAGGGTGTCGTTTACTGCGTCCCTGAGCTGTAC
>JABYPW010000620.1:0-22918 GCA_016880775.1 Phymatotrichopsis omnivora | reverse complement strand
CTTTTTATTGTTATTATTTATTATTATTATTATTATTATTATTTTTATTATTTTTCAGAAAAAAAAAATATTTTTTCTATTGTCATTTTTCTTATTGTTGTTATTTTTTTTTTATTTACATTATTATTATTTTTATTCTCCCCAACTTTCTTCCTCGATCCTATGGACTGCTTCTAACATGTATTTCACATACAGTGTGGGTGACTAATGATAGGGGAGCTGTCATCGACTGGGGCTTTTCTCGAGGGAGCAAGATCCAGAATTGGGCATACCAAAAGCAGCAGCAAGCACTCTTCACCGAAGCCGGCGATAGGGCCGAATGGGGTACAATGTATTTCTCCAGCGCGATCGTAAGTCACACATTAACTTGCCTTCTGCCATGAGATAGTACGTTCAACTTACCGTCGCTGACCATATTTCCTAGGATCCCTCCATTACTTATGAAAGTAATGTATCTGGACTTCTCCGGCATAAATTCGCTCAGAATGGCACCCTCTCAAACACGTATGACACAAATTTTCGCGCAGTAATGGATGAGGAGCCGGTTTTTGCATACGCCAAACACTTCTCGCTCGCTTCTTATACTGGCGCTGTTTCCTCTTCAGTATTATTCACTCTTGCTCATGTGCAAGATTTGGTTGCTCAGTTCCAGGCCGCTCGTGGACTAACTCAAATGAGACCACTATGGACTTTCTTTTCCACTAGTGTCTCCGCCATGCTCGAATTTCATTACTTGGACTACGCGAATGCCTATGCCCTCGGAAAGGAATTTGCGGAAAAGATTATAAACCAGGCCACTAAGATCGCTGGCTCAACGTATGCAGACATAGTATCACTTAGTGCAAGGCAAGTTATGGGTGCAACAGTGTTCTCGGGAACACCAACCGATCCCATTCTTTTCTTGAAAGAGATCTCATCGAATGGGAATTTTCAGACTGTGGATGTCATCTTCCCCGGGTTTACGTTTTTCTGGTACGTCAATCCGCATTGGTTGGGATATCTATTAGAACCATTGCTTGAACACCAAATGGCTGGCTGGTATCCTAACAAGTAAGTTGAAGTTCCTTGCTATATTTTGCTTTTTACATTTCTTTTCTTAAAAAAAAAAAAAAAAAGCAATTCTATTTTCTCGAAAGCGCGAGGTGATGTATTGAGTATCAATTTTGATTTTAGATATTCTATCCACGACCTTGGCGCGCACTTTCCCAATGCTACTGGCCACCCAGATGGTTTGGACGAGCCCATGCCTGTAGAAGAATGCGGCAATATGCTTGTGATGGGACTTGCGTAAGTTCAACTTATTTTTCCAATACTCTTATTATTTTACTTTCTCTCCGCCGTTTTACCGATTGTTCATAATTTTTTTATTGGATTAGATATACTACGTGGCTAGTAGAACAAGATGCAAAGCATGGAAAGAAATTGGCGAAGGCTTGGATTAATAAAGATGGGCGCTACGCATTATGGCAACAATGGGCAAGTTTTCTCATTGACGAAGGCCTTATCCCCGATCTTCAGCGTAAGAATTATCGCTTTTTTCATCTTCATAATTGGTTCGTTTCATTTTCAGCTAATTTCTATCGCGGTAGTCTCTACCGATGATTTTGCTGGCAGGCTTCAAAACCAGACCAATCTTGCTGTAAAGGCTCTCGTCGGCATCCGGGCTATGTCGGAGTTATCGAAAATTATGGATAAAAGCAAAGATTGGGAGTACTACCGAGGCATCGCCGATTCTTATGTACCGGTCTGGAAGGAGCTTGCGCTGTCCCGCGATGGCACTCACACTAAACTTGCATACCACTGGTTTGGGTCATGGGGTACTCTTTACAACACATATCCCGATGCTCTTCTGTGTTTCCATCAAGGTACTAGTGGTGATGCCAAAGAGCCTGGATATATACCACACGAAATTTACCGTATACAGTCCCGCTGGTACTACAACGTTATCCAGAAATACGGACTTCCTCTCGATAGCCGCCATCTCTACACAAAGTCTGACTGGGAATTATGGGCTGCTGCAATCTCGTCTGCACCGACCAGGAACCTAATCATCGAGTCTGTCGGTCTTTGGTTAAACGAGACTGTAACGAATCGACCCTTCACCGACCTTTATGACACCGAGAGCAGTGACTTCCCCGATATCTATTTCATGGCACGGCCTGTCGTAGGCGGTCATTTCTCCATTCTTGCGCTCGACCAAGCTTGCAGTGGAACTGGATTATCCTATCTCGAGGATGAAATTTTTGGAACTCCTGAGCAGGAAATCATTGCAAGCGCCGCCGTTAACGTTCAAAAATCTCTTCAGGTGGATAGAGAGTTTGGATTCGTGAACCTTGATCTGGCTGCTCCGAAGGTGCCCGCATACTCCGGAGAAAGCATAGGAAAATGTGTCTCGAAATTCGTAAATACCGACTGGTTTAAGAATGGTTTTGATTGGGCGAAGAAATTTTCGGCTGAGAAGTATATACCTGAGGGCCTTGGATGTTGGCATAGCTATAAGTGTCAGAAGGAGACAAAGGGAACCGAGGATTTAACGACAGGGGAAGGGGATTTTGGGGTAGTCATGGAGCAGGGGAAAGCGGCAATGAACCAGATTGTTTTTGGACATTGAGAGAAGGGTTGAGTAGAATAGCACAGTTTTGGTTTTGTGTAGTTTTTACTTATTGGGCGCCACCTTTACCATGGTTACTCCGCTTTTTTTCTTGGCGCTTTTTTTTTCCCCTTTATATTCGAGTAATTGAAGAAAGAATATTAGCGTTCAATCTAGATTTTAGCTCCGATTCCGAGCCAAACAAATAACAGAAATCGGTTTCATTGTAGCGACTCCGGAGCCGCTACAACGCCTTTCTGCATCATTCCAACGAAATGTAAAAGAACACGCTGTGCATAAACGGATAAGAATCACTATGAAATAACAGAAATAACCTAGCAAAGATTCATTAAGCAATAAAATCACAATGAGCAAGTAAATATGCAAGTTTCTACAAAAGTTATTTATGTTCCCTCCATTCCTGCATTCAAAACGAAACCTTGAACAAAACTGTCCAACAAAATGAAAACAGAGAAAAATAAGTGGGGATAAACGAAACCACTATTTTTTTTTGTTTCCGCTCACTTTTCAACCGTTTCCTAACTAAATTTCTTATCTTTTTTCTCCTCTCTTCTTCATGCGGTAATTTTTCCATTATTTTTTAATTTCTTCCCATGATTTAATAACTGCAGCTCCACCTTCCTGTAGCTAAAAGGCAGCTTTGTTTGTGCATCAGATCTTTTTAGTAGTGTTGCTTCTATTAATGCTTAATGTATGCTTTCCATTTGCTGTGGAGTCAATGTACCAAGTGCTGTCTCTTATCCAAGCCTGCATTGGCATTGGCTAAAATCTTACTAGCAGATTTTCTTGTAACATACGCAACCCAAAAATGGGACATCACGTAGATCTAGGACAGCCTACTAAGAGAGCTTACAATCCCACTTTCTCCACCTATAATTTAGTCCCTACAATATCAAAGCTATATCCAAACACATCATGGTATGCCATATACTTTAGAAAGAAGATTCTAATCATGTTTGATATTTTTTTTTTTTTGTTTAAATCATATTGCATTTGTTTTAAGGGATAAGTCTATATATATCCTTATTAGATATGGCGTGACCAAACCTATGCCTACTAGAGTATTGAAATGGAACCCCTAAGGTAGAGGAAAAAGCAACAAAAAAGTTTGGAGTAACAAAAGAGTGAAAAGAGGCAGAAGAGTATAAGTGTAATGGATCACCCTATGTGGTTTATACAAGACTCGGTAACGATACCTCAGGCACACTTTGCAAACGCTACTGAGTAAACTCAGATATCTCAGCTAAACAAAAGCTCAACTGGAAGATATCATTCCTATGGCGAACAGGGTGGACTTCTAGTGGAAGACAAGAAAGATGAATATATTCTTTAAGGCTCGAAGATAATTCAAGGCTTTCACAATGGTGATCACAGAGAAGACAAGGTAGCTAAGGCTACAGAAGGAAGGAAGGAAAAAGGGCAAGACAAGAATAACCCTATGCTTATATATCTATCCTTTACCTGAGCTGATAAAGAGATGACAAAGGAAATAGAAACACAAGGAACTAAGACCCGCTCTAGACCATCTCCTGATTCCTAATTGCCGAAACCTGTAGAAGAGTCTGGAAAGGATAGGATACGATTAGTACTCAATTTGAATAAGATCGCCTATCACCCTCTTAGGCCTCACTCCCGATTTATGATAGTCTCTCGCGATACGAGTCTGATCGCCCGAGCATGACCTCATAGCTGACTAGGCCAATGTCGCGTCATGCCGTTAGCTGATCACGGGCCCGTGGGGCTAACTTCCCATGCTTAGTTAAGGCTAATAGCAAAGCCACACCATGCCATGCCATACCATAAGGTCATGTGATAGAGGATCATCCCAGAGCGCTTGACACAATGGTGAAGGGTAGGATGGCATACTCACATGTTGGCATTCTAAGCGTAACCTCCATCATAGCACATTGTCCAGGTACCTTGACGCTGACCACTACCGGTGTTCATAACACTACTCCCCTTCTAAGGCGCATGGTCCCTCATGCACATAGGAGTTAGCTTTATACCAATTCTCCTCATTTCCCTGAGAGCAACCGGGACAAGAGGATGGTTTCCTGCAGCCTGTAGGGGGAGGTTATCCCAACTTAATGGAGCTTAAAGGGGACTCAGGACCGTACGATGGACTCAATAGAGTCGCCCCACTGCATTAAAGGGAAACCAACTGTGGAGGAAAGAGCAACTATATATACCTCAATTCCTCCTTCTTTGCTTACGTGGTGGAGCCTCCTCTGACTCAGTGGCTAAGCGCTCTGCCTCCGGATAGGCCTGTCGAAAGGTCAAAAGAGTATAGATGGGTTCGCTGTTAATTAACAGAGACTCTAAGGGTTCCCAGCTTCCCTCATTATGAGAGTATCCTTCCTATAACACAAAGTACTCCACCCGCTTCATTTTCCGATTGTTCTAGACTTTGACAATTTCCGAAATAAAGAAGTAGTTCTCGCCCTCCTCTATCTCAGGGGCAGGAGGGGGGTGTACAGGGAACCGACTAGACATGTGGTAGGGTTCGAGTTTTGAAATGTGGAAAACAGGGTAGATCTTCCAAGAGAAGGGAAGATTTAGTTTGTAGGCCCGAGGTCTGATAGGTTTGATTACCTCGAAGGGGCCAGCAAACTTGGCATCTCACTTGCGGGAAGGTCGTGAGGGGGTGATATCATCTCACTTAAGAAGGATGCGGTCTCCAGGCTTAAGAGCTGGGAAGGCTTGGTGAGACTTGTCGTACTATGTAACCATCTTTTGTTGAGCTGTGAAAAGACGTTGCTGGATGGTGGTCCATTCTCGAGTTAAAGCCTCACTTCCCCGAAAGGCAGAGACGGTTTAAACAGCGTCAAGCTAGGGGTGATATCCAAAGTTGGCAAAGAAGGGGGACACCACAGTGGAGGAAGACTTGGCATTATTTTATGCGAACTCTGCTAAGGCAAGAAAGAAAACCCAATTTGACTGCTCAAAGTTGACATATGCGTGGAGGTAGGCTTCTAGGACCTGATTAAGCTATTTAGTTTCTCCATCTGTCTGGGGGTGAGTGGCAGTGCTTCTTGACAATTGAACCCCTAGATTTTCCATGATGTGTCCCCAAAAGGCTTCAAACTTAGGGTCGCGATCGGAGACGATGTTGGCCGGTAGGCTGTAGTGTCTCCAAATCTCACGGACAAAGATATTAGCTAGGTGCCTGGAGTTGACATTAGGGCAGAGAGGGATAAAGTGCGCCATCTTGGAAAAACGATCAATAATCACCCACACTTGGGTGAAGCCATTAGAAGGAGGGAGGTCTATCACGAAGTCCATAGAGATCAATTCCCATAGCCTGTAGGGTATCTCCAACGGAAGTAACTGCCCATAGGCCTTGTGTTGGTGGGCTTTTTTCCATTGGCACTAGTCGCATGCAGAGATATACTTGGCTATATCCTGCCTTCGATGTGGCCAGTAGAAATCTCTGTCGATAAGATCAAAGGTCTTATCACGGCCTAAGTGGCCTGCCATAGGATGATCATGCCTAGACTTGAGAACCTCAGTGCGAAGAGATGGGGGAACATACCATAAACTATTCTACATCGGAAGGCCGTCATGAACACTGTAGGGTTCCTGTGTCGAGCTCAGAATACATTGGTATTCAGGGTCAGTAGCAACGGCTTCCCTCAAGGCTTGGTAAAAGGAAGGATTGAGCAATGTGTATGACTTCTCAATCGTAGCAATGTACTATCCTTTCTTGAGGAAGAGAAGACTGAGCTTAGGTGCCCCCTCCGTGGGGACGTGGTCCCCATGTCTGCTTAAGGCATCAGCCGTGTCATTGGACTTACCTGGTCGATACACTACCTGGAAATTGATGGTGCCCAATTTCTCCATCCACTGGGCCTGTGTCCTGGAGAGGAGCTTAGTGGTCGTCAAGTACTGCAGGTTCTTGTAGTCTGTTATCACCAGTACTGGATGAGCCGTTCCCTTACACCAATGTCTCCATTGCATGTAAAGGCAGTCGAACACTGCTAGCATTTCCTTATCATAGATCTCGTAGTTCCACTCCGCTGGTTTAAGTTTGCGAGAGTGGAATGCCAATGGGCGAATCGAGCCATCAGGAAACTGGTGCGACAGCATGCCTCCCAGGGCAAAGTCACTGCCATCAGTTTCAGCTTTTAAGGGGATCTGAGAGTCATGGTGGACAAGGATAGGTGTAGAGGTGAAGAGGGCCTCAAGGGTGTTGAAGGCAGATTACAGCTGAGACCCCCAGGTCTAGAGCTGGTCTTGCTTGGTGAGGTTTGTCAGGGGTATTGCGATCTTCGAAAATCCTTGGATGAAGACCCTATAAAAGTTAGCGAGGCCCAGAAAGGAGCAGACATCTCGAACTGTAGTGGGAGTAGGCCAATCTTAGACAGCTTGAATTCTATCCTCGGAAATGCTAATGCCCTTGTTGGAGATGATGAACCCAAGGAATTCCACTTCATGGACCGCCCAAACACACTTAGCTAGCTTGAGTGCTAGCTTGTGTTTGTTAAGGCGCTTAAGGACTTCATGCACCAAATGGTCATGTTCTTCCTTAGAGGCGGCGTAGATCAAGATGTCGTCCTGATAGATGAGAACACCAAGATCAAGGAGGTCACAAAAGATAGTGTTCATCATTTCCTAGAAGACAGCAGGGGCATTGTAGAGACTAAATGGCATCACCAAATACTCGTACTGGCCATAACGAGTGTGGAAAGAAGTTTTCCACTCATCACCCTCAGCAATGTAGATGAGGTTGTAGCTATTCTTGAGGTTGAGCTTGGTGAACCACTGAGCATTGCCTATTTGGTCTCTCAGTTTACCCATAAGGGGTAGAGGATAGCGGTTTTGAATAACAATCTTATTCAAACCCCGGTAGTCGATACAAAGGTGGAGGGAACCATCAGCCTTCTTCACAAACAGGATAGGAGTGCCTACAGGAGACTTGGAGGGCCTTATCTTTCCCTCCTTGATCATCTGATCAAGGTACTCATGTAGGGCCTAGAGCTCAGTCTCAGATAGACGGTAAAGCAGGCCCCAGGGAGGAGTCATTCCTTCCTTCAGATCAATTTTGCAATCCCATTCCTGATGGGGAGGGAGTGAGGAGGCTAAGCATTCGGAGAAGATAGCAGGATAGATCTATTCCCACTTGTCACCTTCTAAGGTCGAGGAGAAAGAAGACTGCATGAAGAGCTCAGAAAAGAGCCAACAGGAGTTCTGGTCATAGCGGCACACCAACGACGGAGAACTCCTTCATTCACTAGGGTGTCTACCTACCCAAGCAGTCCGCCTCCGACAGCTTCGGAGTTGGCGTAGAAGTCGTCATCCTTAATCAATTCAAATGCCGAGGTCATCTGGACATTAGGCATCATAATATGGTTCTTGCACTTCAAGGAGGGGAATCCCATGAGAACAGCCATGGTCATAATCGACCTGTAGTTCGTGATCTTGGAACCACTTAACAGGAAGATATATGTCCATGTCTGGAGGCATAGGACCAACATCAAAGTCAATGAGTTCATGATAGTTAAGGACCTGCATCTGGAGCTTTAGAGTGTAGTACCATTGTTGACTGCAGGAACCATTGTAGGTGAAGATGTTGACTGCCTGGGACCGCTTCTTCATAGGGACAGGGAGCCGATCTGAGATATGAGCCCCAGTCACTCTATTGTCCAGTTTGGCTGTAGCTGTAATCACATGTACTTGGGGACCCTCAACGGAATGTGTTTTCCAGTGCAAAGTGACTGGAACTGTAATGCACCTGCCCTGGGCAGGGCCTTGTTTAGAGGAAATTATGGTCGACATGTTGGTGGTAGCGAATACGTTCCCTGATCTCTCCCAGGAAACTCGTAGCCAGAGCTTGCTATATGTCTTGTCTATAAGGAGGTTGTTCCAAATGCAGGAGTTAGAAAAGCAGTGGAGGTGAGTTGCAGGGAAATCAATGGATATTGAAAAGAGTGGTGGTCTGCTTTATGTCCAGCACATTTCAACCCAGTACAGGTCCTCCTCAGGCAGAACTTGCAAGAAGGAAAGGGAAACACAACCTCTAGCCAATGCCTCTATGAAAAGAAGGAAAATAGTACATGAGGGTATCATAACAGTCATATAGGACATCAGGTCATAACACATCACTCATGGGTATCATGAATTACATTAGCCTCAATGCTGCTAGTCCCACCCACCGAGAACACAATAAAGGTTGTGAACACCAGCTCCTTAGTAGATAAAGCACAAAGGAAATTTCAAACAATGGTCTTCAAGGAAATTTTATGCACAAATTCAAAGTCTCAAACTAACTGGGTCTTAAAGGAAACAATGAACAAAGGAAAATGGGAGAGGTGGCGTAGGATGCTACGAGAAGGAAAGGGCAACTTACACTATGGGGATATCGTCCCCATCCTTCCAGTCATCTAGGAGCTTTACCACTCTTGCTGCAGAGGTCTTTTACTGCTTAGAGGATAAGGAGTTCCTGTCATCTTCTGCCTTGTATTTGGTTGAAGTTGACGCAATCTTGACTGCAGAGATAGAGAATTTCCTCGTAGAGTAGCAGTCCTTAACACTATAGTGTTTGGACAAGCAGCACAGACAGGCCCTATTCTTTTTAGCCTACTCCTTCTCTTCCTCGGTGAGTTGAGGAAGCTTCCCTTTGTCCTAGGAAGAGGATTTAGAGGGACGCTTGTCCTGGGTCTTTTTCAGCTTGGAGGAAGGAGGAGACGAGCTGGGGTTCTGCTTAGTCGACTATCCCTTATGGGACTCCTGGATGGCCACCTAGGCATCCTCCATCGCTAGGCCAACTTAGACCACACAAGAAAGCTATTCAGCTGCTGGGGTCTCGTAGGTCATTTGGGCTACCATTGCTAGGTAGAGATCTTCCTTCAGGCCCCTCTCAACCAAAAACTTGAAAGACTCCTGGTTGCCTTGGATGACCTAGTTGAGAGCCTCCATATGGGTGAGGTAGGAAAGGATGCCCTTGGTTTATTTAGCATTGATCATCTCCCTGATAGCCTGTGGTTTGGTGGCAAAGGCTCCGAAGTATGTCTTCATAGCCTCCGTGAAGTTGTCCCAAATGGTGGTCTGCTGGGTCCACCTATGAGAGTTGGCTTGCCACCAGACTCGCACAGTACCCATCATGTATGTGGCCGCAAACCTGGTCTTGATCCAGTCATGGGGGAAGGCGTAGGCTTGGAGGGCAAAGTAGTTCTTGCACTGCTCGATGAACTTCCTTATGTCCTCAGCCTTCCCCTAGAACTTCTCCAGATCGGCTGGCTTGGGACCCTTGAATGAGGCAGACGGGATGGGAGGCAGAGCAGGGGTAGTGCGATTTGAGGGAGGTGCCGGTGGGGCAGTCTGCCCAAGTACTTTCTGCATGATGCGTCTGACATCACTCTCATTTAGAGGATGAGGAGAGGTTAGACGGGGTGCAAAGGAAGTAAAGGAGGCTGCCCTATGTCCCCTGGATGGCCCTGTAATGGTAGAATAGGGCATAGGTGGTGGAGGAGGAGTAGGGGAGATGGGTTAGGAAGGAGGTCTAAAGGAAGGCAGGCCCATACAGAGGCCCCTTGGATGTGGGGGAGGAGCAGAAATATGCATTGTCTGGTTATCCATGTCTACTACCTCATCCGGGTTCCCGGATACAGGAGGAGAGACTATGGAACTGTAGTGCTCCTTGTACTGGTAGTACAGGTCCTTCAACAGTTTGGTGTCGTCGTTGGCCTTCATCAGGTCTTCCCTGAGATTGACCACATCTTCCTTCCTCAATGTAGACCTAGTAGAGAGAGCTTCATTCTCCACCTTCAAGCACAGAACTGTATGTTCTGCTTTGCTAAGCCTAGCTTGGAGAGGGACCTCTGCCTGCTCTAAGACTTCTACTCTAGGCTTTGCCTCAGCCAGGTTTGCCATCAGAGTGGTGATCTGCTCATTTGGGGAGGCTAGCAGGTGTAGAGCCTAGTCTGCCAGCTGCTGGCAGAGCTCAGCCAGTTTGTGGTTAAGATCCTGGACCACATCCTGATGTGCCTTGTTCAGGGTATTGGTGTAGTCCAACTCCCTTTGAGCAAAGGACTCTCACTCCTTCTAGATCTGCTCAATAGTGGACAGGAGCAGATTTGTCATTGTAGGGGGAAAGGACACGGACAACTTAGGGAGGGGCTTCCTGATCGTGCGATGTAGGACTATGGTGGCGTATACTATCGAGGCCACATCATCTCGCTGTTTCTGGAATTCCTCCTCAGTGTCTTGGAGTACCCGTTTAAAGGGCTCTTCCCTAAGGAACTGCTGAGCCTTGTACAAGGCTTGCACAGTGGCCACATAATTATCAATGACCACTTTCTAGTGCTTGTCGGCATAGGCTAACTCAGCAGAGTTAAGGTTGATGGTGGCCTCTTCGTGCATGGACATATTCGAGGCCGAGGAATGGGTGGTCTGAACTATTCAGGCTAAAGGGTTAGTGAGCTGAGTGCCCACAATGAGAGCAAGAGAGGATGCATCTGGCATCGGGACATTAGAAGAGGAAGAAGCCATCTTCTTTAAAGAATAAAGTGTGACGGATCACCCTATATAGTTCGTACAAGACTCAGTAATGATACCTCAGGCACGCTTTGCAAATGCTACTGAGTAAACTTAGATATCTCAGCTAAACAAAAGCTCAACTGGAAGATATCATTCCTACGGTAAATAGGGTAGACTTCTAGTGGAAGATGAGAAAGACGAATATATTCTTTAAGGCTCGAAGATAACTCAAGGCTTTCACAATGGTGATCGCAGAGAAGACAAGGTAGTTAAGGCTACAGAAGGAAGGAAAGAAAAAGGGCAAGACAAGAACAACCATGTGCTTATATATCCATCCTTCACCTGAGCTGATAAAGAGATGATAAAGGAAATAGAAATACAAGGAACTAAGACTAGCTCTAGACCATCTCCTGATTCCTAATCGCCGAAACCTGTAGAAGAGTCCGGAAAGGACAGGATGCAATTAGTACTCAATTTGACTAAGATCGCCTATCACCCTCTTGGGCCTCACTCCCGATTTGTGATAGTCTCTCGCAATATGAGTCCAATCGCCCGATCATGACCTCATGGCTGACTAGGCCAATGTCGCGTCATGCCGTTAGCCGATCACGGGCCTATGGGGCTAACTTCCCACACTTAGTCAAGGCTAACGGTAAAGCCACACCATGCTATACCATGCTATAAGGTCATGTGACAGAGGATCGTCCCCAAGCGCTTGACACAATGGTGAATAGTAGGATGGCATACTTACATGTTGGCATTCTAAGCGTAACCTCCATCATAGCGCATCGTCCAGGTACCTTGACGCTGACCACTACCAGTGTTCATAACAATAAGAAGAAAACCTTAAAAATAGAAAGACACCTAGCATATATAGGAGGAAGCAATAGGCCTAATAGAGAGTAAGAAAAATAAAGAGGAGTAGTGGGACCCTATCTTTTTACCCTAAGGAGATGAACTTTACAAAACCTAGAAAAAGAGATAGGGAAAAGCAAAAGTACTAAGTACACTATAGAAAGGAAAAAGCTTATACTCTAAAACATAATTAATAATGACTAAAGTCCTCTTATAAAATGGATGAGATAGAAAAGGGGTAAGGGGAAAGAGGATCTAGGACTCTATTTCCTCCTGATATCTATCTTAGTTCCTAGGCCTACTATCTTTTACTATAGTGGTAATATAAGTATGGTAGTATAGGTTATTAGTGGCATAGGCCCCTTCATAGTTCAAGCATTTAAGGGTAGTATGCTTATATTATTAGCCTTTTATCTTATAGTTACGATTGGTATAAATGTGCTCAGTTAAGAAATATTTTCTATTGAAGTACTGGCAAATATGTTAGGAAGTGTATAGTAGTTGGTGGTGTCTGAATTTGTTATAGTAGGTACACTGGGTGGTGCCACTAAAGGAGATATATTGTTTAGTCTTATAGTTCTTATTGAGTATTATAAGACCCTTTAAATATAAAAGGGATTGTTGTTAATAATAATGGGTACAATAATAGAGGAGGCTTTCTTGCCAGCAACCTTGCAGCCAGCACCAAGTGGGCATGCAGGATATTCAAGAACACAAGTAACAAAGCAGCCCTAACTGAAGTGAAAATATGGCTGGCCTACCTCCAGATCAAAAGGTACTAGTGCAATTATGCTACAAGACTGCTCACCCTGGGTCCTAAACACCCAAACTACCAAAGACTTCCCCCCATTCCTGAAAAAAATAAAGATAGACCTAAGTCACTAAGGGCCCTATCCTGGAGAGCAGAGGAAGAAGGATAGTACTCACAGAAAAGAATACTACAAATAGACGCAATGATCAACACAATCAAGGATAACATCAGAACCAACACCATGTCATGATACAAGCTCCCACCACCAACAATGCCATAGCTAATTGTAACCAAAGGAAAGCCCAAAACCACCAAGTTCAAGGACAAAGAAACTGCCCTCAAGGAACACCCAAAAGAACACCTATAGGACTAGCTCACCATGTACACTGATGCCTTACAAGTTAGAAAACATATCTAAGTTAGAAATATAGTAGTAGCCTACCTTAATGGCAAACAAATAAATGGAAAATCTAAAACCTTAGGAAGCAGTGTCTATGTATTCGACAGAGAACTAGATGCAATCCTAGAAGCTATAAAACTAGCCATAGCCCTCACTAACAAGAAACACTTCAAAATAGTCACAATCTATATGGACAGCCAGGCAGTGATCACAGCAGTAACAAACCCTTATCATAGCCTAATACAGCATATTAGCAAGGAAGTTTTTCTGGGGAACTCAAAACTTCAAAACCTAGGAATCTAGACCACCCTCAGCTGGGTACTAGCCTACAAGGGAATAGAAGGAAACAAAAAAGCTGATCAGATAGGTAAAGCAAAATTGAATAAACCTAAGCCAAAGTCAGAAAAATATACGACTAGGAAAAAGATGGTCACAAGGAGCCTAGTCTAGTCCAAAACCAAATAACACATATGGAAACTCTTCGAGGATTATATAGGAAAAGAAATTCTGAAGAAAGGTGACCTATATACCACCCTCGACAAGTACACCACATCCTGGGCTTTCCAGTTCTCAATGAACTGAATATACATCCTGAACATGCTGCACTTCAAGAAAGTCCAGAACATCTGTATCTGTAGAGAGCCTTAGGACATCGAACATTACCTGCAAAAGTGCAAACACCCTACCCCATTGTGATACCTGATAAAGAGTACATGATACAAAAACTCCTCTACAACAATATAGATATGTGGACAAAACTGGTAGAGAAAGGCCTTAGAAAACTACCCAAACCTGCACCAGAACCCCTAATGGTAGTGATAGCTACAAGAGGAGGAAAATGAAAGAGTCTGATGACTTAGGTAAGTTTTCTTCTATTCTTGCATTTTGAGAATTTTTTTTTAAGTATAGCAGCTTATGCCACTTCTTCCCTTTGTCTTATCTCTTTTCTTTTTTGCATTTTTTCTTTTCTTAAAAAGTTTTTTAGTACGACTCGGTGGAGGATCATCCTATCTTCTCTAGTTATATTCTTGTTTTCAATTAAGTATAAATGCCCTACTGGAGGAAATGGGATGTAAAATAATAGTAATAGGAATACAAGATATACTAGCAACCTTCTCTTTAGAAGCAAGAAAGTAGGGGGTTTGTGCTAGGAGGATATCATTATTAAATATTATATTCTACTTATATATTTTATACATGTGTTCAATATTAGAGAGACTATGGGCTTAGGTTAGCATATTATGCACAATATATATCTTGCGAAGGAAGTTGTAGTAAAACTTATTAGTGTTTGGGAAGAACTTCCTGATTGCTTCCTTGATAGTCACTTTGTAGGGTAAGAACTTGTTAGGCTATTATATTCTCTATAATAAAGAGGAAGATATTATAGAGGCTAGTATTTCAGAGAGATTATATTTAGTAGGGAGAGTAGATGTTTTTAGAAATAAGAGCCTTATTAACTTTATCTCAGACTGCAAAAGGGTTAAAGTCATAGATTTCTCCATTAAGGTTAACAATTAACTCTTATTCTCACTTGACTAGATAGTTCAGGGTAGGAGTAGAGGTAGTGGTATTGATTTCTAGTATAGGTATAACTTTACCTCTTGAATTTAGCTATATGAAGGTTATCTTGATAGTATTTAGCAAGTATCGCTCCTATGTATGTTACTATATCTTTCTCCTTAATTGGATGTATATACCCTATTCATACAATAGTGACCAAAGGAAAAGAAGAAGGTACCTCTTTAGTTCTTCCTTAATTGGATATATATGCCCTGTCTATACAATAGTGACTGAAGGAAAAGAAAAAGGTACCTCTTTAGTTCTTCTTAACCACCTTAGCTTATAAGTGGTTATGGGGGTTTGCTAGGGCCTATATGACTGTGGTATTAGGTAGTGCAAGTAGTACTCTGCTAGCTTTTACAATAGAAGGTAGGGTTTATAAAGAGGTAAGCTTCTTTATAGCTTTATCAGTTTTTAAGATCTCTAAATATATCTTTTTAATAGAATCTATAAGAGCTAGATCAGGAAGGGTGGGGGTGATAGTATAAGTTATAGTAGAGGAATTGTAGGTAGTGCTAGTGTTTGTTAAAGTACTATTCAATTAATTTTTAGCCAGCTTAGAGAGTAGAGATAGACTATTAAGTCTTGCTAATAGATAGGATAAGGGCAGGGAGGGTAATGTTAAAGAACTCCAGGTCTATAGAAGATACTACTCTAGACATACCTAAGTTATTTATAGCACAGTTGTCTATACCTTTAGGGTATTCTCTATATACTGCTATAACTACTTAGTAAAGGGTATCAGTGAGGAAATCATCAATGGTTTTGATAGTATTATTACCTTGCTCTAAGAGTACTAGAGGGATATTAGGGGGAGGGGCGATAGAAGATAACTATTATGATATATTATGATAGTTATCATAGTATTAAGGTTTTCTAAATTTAGTGAATAAGTATATTATAATAGAGAAGGTTACCCTACTATAAGATATTAACCTCCATATCTACATAGAAATAGTTAACTAACTAAATCCCTCTTATTATTTAAATTGTACCTTTTATATTCCCTATATTTTGATTGCTTATCATATTCCAAAGAGGGTCCCTTTGCTAGACATGGAAGTGATACTTTCACTAGATAGGAAGTGACTATAGATACTAAAATATAGGTTACAAATCTGTAGTGGGCTAGTAAGTTGTACTCCTGATAGAATCAGTATAGTAAATAGGTTTTTTTGTGATATTACAAGTCCTTATAACTATATTAATACTTATACTACTTTTTAGGAACTAAATATAAATAAATAAGCATGAGTACAAGTGTGAGTAGGGGCAAGGATGATATAGTAGTATGGCTGTCCTGGTGTTGTTGTACAGTAAAGTGCAATGTTATGGGTTCAAATCCTACTCACACCACTCCTTATATATACCACAATTTCCTAGTTGGTCATGGGTTTTGTAGTATAAGTGAGTTTTCCTAGACCATACATGGTTCCCTAATTACTGGTAAGTCTATGTAAGCAAATGCAACTGATGATCACAATGACTATATGAAGGGTTACCATGATAGTGCTTAGCGAGTTCACTCCTATATTACATGACTATGTCGTATACTCTTGATTGAGTGTGATGCCCTATCTATATATAGTGACCGAGGGAGTATAAGAAGGTATAAGAATGAGTAGTCAATGAAGGTACATACCTGATGCTGCTATGTTTCAGACTAGTTGAGGCTCCTAATCAAGTATATAATATTCTATCCATATAATAGTGACCATGGGAGTCTGCTATAGGGTACAAGAGTGAGTAGAGATGTTTTAGAAGGTGGTAACAACAAGGACTAAGAATAAAGTTTTCCAAGAAAATTTAGGAATAGGATATATAGGGCCTATTAATTATAGAGAGTTTATAGGATATATATAGTATATGGGAAAGAAATATATATAGTATATAGGGTATAATATATAGGGGGTATAGTAGGGATAGAAGGTAGCTTCTTTATGTCAATTTCAGTTAACTATATAACTAGGGCTTATCTATAACTAGTCTGTGACTATATTGTAGGATTGAAGGTAGAATAGGCAAAGTACAATCTTCTCCATTAAAACACACTTAGTTACTAAATTTAGAAAACCTTAATACTATGATAACTATCAAGATATATTATGATAGTCATCCTTTATTCCCCCCCTCCCTGAAGATCCCTCTAGTACTCATATAGTAAGGTCATTATACTATCAAAACTATTAGTAATTTCCTCACTGATCCCCTTCACTAAGTATTCATAGTGCTGTACAGAGAATACCCTAAAGGTATATATATTCATAGTGTAGTTAACTTAGTTATCCGCCCTGAAATACCCAACCAAGAGGGAGCGAGAAATAATTGTTAATCTCGAGGGAGAAGTCCCTGAGTTCAACCCAATCGCCGTCCGGGACACTGTCAACACCGCGTTAGTTGACAAGAAAGCTCCCTCCGCTTGCCGAGTCTGATCTGTTAGGAAGGCCGGCGCCTCCAAAGTTTTCCTCTCCGTCATGGAGAACACCACTGCCCAGCAAGTCCTTGCATACAAGCCCACCATCGAGGAAGCTGTCCGCAAGTTCTTCCCCACCACCACCGGTCTCCGCCGAAACTTCTGGCACAAGAAGTACATTGTGCACAATGTGCCAACCCCCGTCCTCAACACCTCTGACGTCGAACATATGTCGCTCATCCGTAAGGAGATCAAGACATTCAACCAAGGTGTTGTCCTCGCCCAAACCCCACGCTGGCTCGCTTCGAGGGACAAGCTCATCGGCAAACCCACCTCCTCCATTGTCATCACCGTGGTGGTGAACAATAACCACTACCGCATCTCCCAAGGTCTGACCATCCTCAACAAGAATCGTCGGACTGACCCATACATTGCCTTCTCGAAGGCCACCCAATGCTCCCGTACCTGTCACTTTGGCCATCACCAGCTGAAGTGCACATTCTCCCCCCGCTGCCGCATCTGCGCAGGACCCCACGCCATCTTCGAACACTCCTGTGGCAACATATAGTGCAAATGCCGCAGACGACAATGCGATCATACGGTACTTAAATGTGCTAATTGCGATGCCGCCCACCCCGCCAACGATCCCCTCTGCCCCGTATATTTGCAAGCCTTGGCCGATAATAACAAGCGAGTGGAGAACCTGCATGCTGTAATGGAAGAGGGAATGGAGACTTAGGGCCCCTCGGTAGTTCATCTTTCTTTCTGCTTTTGTTGTTCCCTTTGTGTAAAAGTTTTGTGAGTCTGACTTGTGTTTTCTCCTTTGTCTTTTCTCTTTCCTTTGTCTTGGGTTAGCGTTTCTTGCTTTTACCTCGATTCCTTCCAGTTGTTGTAAGGTACGCCTCGCTCGAGATGGGAAAGGGGTTCCCCGGGCTTTTCTTTTTCCTGTTCGCTTAAAGTCTTTCTGCTGTTTTACGTACTGGGTAGTCACTTTTGTGCCGGTCGCGTTTTCTTTTTTGGAGTTTTGCTTTCCCCCGCTATTCTTTTCCTTTCTGCCCCGTCTCTTCTTTAGTTTATTGCGTGTAAGCGAGGAGGATTCGGGAACAAGCCTATATTTTATCTGTAAACCTTAGGACGCGCTACCGACATTAGGTCGGCTATCTTCTACCTCCATCATAGCTTGACGTAGCTGCAAGCGGAGGTTCTTTAGACGACCCCTAACGGGGTCATAAAGATAAAATAAAATTGAATTTCCCCCCCCCCCCCCAGTTAACTTAGTTATATCTAAAGTAGTACTATGTATATAACTAGAGTTCTTTAACATAACCCTCCCTACACTTATCTAGTCTATTGATAAGATCCAATAATCTATTGCTGCCTTTTAAAATAGCAAACAATTAATTAAACAATGTTTCAACAAAATTAAGGTTATTAGTATGTAAAGGATAACTCCTTCAGCGATACAACTGATTCTTAGTCTGTATTAGGGTTTGGTGGTAAATCAGGATGGAAGAAGATACATAACTCTTTGGAGGACTCTAGAGGTGTGCATAGAGCAAGGTAACAATATGGTGAGGGTTTGTAGAAATAACTCTTTATTCCTATAGTGTATACTTAAGATACTGCATGAAGAAGAAAGAGAAGAAATATAAGACTATGTGGATTTCCTTCTCTTTATATGCTAATTGCCAAGAGTACTACCTCCCTTCTAGAGCAGTCTCTATAAAACCTGTTTTGTCTACATAACCCTTTCCTATATATCATTCAATCTAAATACTATTCTTATGACCTCCGCAAGGCAGACAGCTGAACATGAGTGACCATACATGACCAAGTAATAATTCATGATCCATAATACAGAATTCCAAAGAACATCACTGATAATAGGAAATACAAGGAGAATATAATAAGTAGGAAAGTACATGACCATGGTTCATCATATAGTACATATAATACTATAACCCAACCTATAGCCTCTGCTCTCCCTGACCTAGCTCTTACTAAATCTATTAAAGAGATATAGTTAGAGACCTCTAAGACTACTAAACCTGTGAAGAAGCTTACCTCTTTATAGACATAACCTTCTATCATAATAACTAGCAAAGTAATACTTGTACTACTTGATGCTATAGTCATGTAAGCCCTAGTAAACCACATAATTACTCTTGGGCTAAGGTTGTTAAGAAGAACTAAAAAGGTAAAGCTGTATCTATAGTACAAACTACCACTACCACCTCTACCCCTACCCTAAACAACCTAGATAATCCAGAATAAGAGATTATTATTAACCTTAATGGAGAAATCCATAACTTTAACGCTATTATTGTCTAAGCTGAAGTTAATAAGGCTCTTATCTCTAAGAAAGCCCCCTTTATTTACTATATCTTATCTATCTAAAAGGTAGGCCCCTATAACACTTTCCTTTCTATCATAGAAAACACAACTACCTAATAAGTTATTACCTATAAAATGACTATCAAGGAAGCTATTAGGGAGTCCTTCCCTAATACCACTAGCCTTTACTACAACTTCTTGCTCAAGAAGTATATAGTATATAATGTACCTACTAAAGTATCTGATGCTACTAATTTTGAATACATGTCCAAGATTTATAAGGAAATTGAGACATTCAACTATGGAGTGCTACTTATACAAACCCCTAGCTAGCTCACCTTTAAGGAGAAGGTTGCTAGCAAGAAAACTTCCTATATTATTATCACGATTATTATTAATAATAATTATTTCTACATTTATAAGGGTCTTACTATCCTTGATAACAATGGAAAGAATAAATATTATATTATATTTTACAACATTACTTAGTACACTTACCATAAACAATATGGTCATTATTAATTATGATGTACTTCTCAGCCTATCTGCTATTACTATACTAGAAGACACCTCCTTACTAAATATAAATATGGTAACCATAACTATAAGATCAAAGGCTAATAATATGAGTGCACCACACTTAAATACATTAACTGTAAAGGAGTATATGCTACCAATAACCTACACTACCCTACCTACATTATCATCATGTAAAGACTACATATGGAGTTCTCATAGTTCTCTATTAGAAGATAGTTATTACAGATGACTATACTAAGTGGTCTACATAGGTACTAGGACATGCATGGAACTTGTTCTAGGTCAACTACAAGGTATGTCAGAACCTGTGATCAACTCTTAAGCCATAGAACCACATGATGAGTATTGTCACCACTGAGCTCTGACTAAGTGAGGTGAGGTATTGATAATATGACATGAACGATATTGGATGTACACAATTGATGACAAGGCTTGTTACCTTGATCTCATCGTGATATGTTAATCGGTTACATCGTTGGAGGGCAGGACTTGAAGAGTTTCTTCTCTGAAGGTCCTAAATGATCTTGCTAAACCTCTCTCCAATTCTTTGATAATGAAATAATCTCCTTCTACATAATCATAGAAAATTATGGAAATCTTGATGGAATATTTTGATGGGGTTCATTTCCTTTGTAAAGGTTTCTCTATAGCTACTCAGTCAGAAATGGGTATTTAAGAGGGAGCAGATGAGCGATGTATTTTGTCAATGTCATAGGTTCAAATCCCGCTTGCCTCATTCCATACCATGAATTTCCGGTTGGTCACTGGTTTTGTAGCATAAGCGAGTTTTCCCTGAATGTGCAAGGTTACCTAATTACTGGTTCAGTCCTTGTAAGCGAATGCAACTGATGACCACAATGGCCGTATGAAGGGTTACCCTGATGGCGCTTAGTGATGTATCGCTCCCTCTCTTAGTTAGGCCATCCGATTAAGTTCGTGCAAAGCCATCCACTAGAGAGTGTGACTGAAGGAAAAAAGTATGAGCGATGTATTTTGTTTCTTCTCCTTCTCTCTCTAGCCATTATCTTAAGTCTTATACTGTCTTTGAGCATTAAGAATATATATTTTGCTTTACTTCGATAAATTATCTATATTCTCTTGACTCCTCAATAAAGGTAGAAAATACAAGCAGTTATAACTTGCTGGTTGAGATATCTGACTTCACTCAGTAAGACCCTCTTGTGAAGCTTCTTGTACCTATACCTGCATCTACATCCTTAATAAGTCTCCCATCACAATAGTAGGGTTTGCTAGGAGATCCTATTATACTTATCAAGAGTTCAGGACTAGAGGCTAGTCAGGGTTCAAGGGTTTATAGGTTTCAAGACTAGAGACTAGACAACAGGGATGATCACTGTATAAGAACTATATAGTACTACTTATAATGTGTATATAAGATAAAAGTGAGGTATTACAGGGCTTTAGTCCTTCTAATTTTACTCTGATTTATCTAATTTCTATATCCTTGAAAAACTCCAATAAGAGTGATGATTTTCTGATACCTAGGATTTTCTATGCAGGAAAAAAAGAAGTAGAATTTACTGAGATTTTTTCTAGCTCAGGGTAAGGGTTTTATGGTGTCACTACTTACATTGTAGAAAATTACTGTGTTCATGTACCATAGGGGTTCTCACATATTTTTTTCAGGGAATAACCTTCCTCTAAAAATGGTTATACCTGTGGCAATGCTGAACTTCAGATGTTACTTTTTGCTTGGAACCATCAATTATTTGCTGGAGATTCTTTGAAATGTTACCAGGTTCAATTGTAAATGTTTTTCATGATGTGTAGAATAAATAATTTTTGAGGAGTATGCCAAGTGTAATTACACAAGCTACCAAACACTTTATAGACTAATCGTACTAGGACTGTGTCGGTTAATCTGTGAAGTTGCGCTAAACTTTATCAAGCGATCTCATCTAGCAAATTTTATAGGATGCAGAACGTTTCGGATTTTTTGCATACCTCACTTTCATGTTTAAAAAACAGGGAAATAATTTTTTTTTTTTTTCAATAAATAGGGTAAATACAAATTTTAGTATAAAATAGCAGCTGATAACTACTTCCAACCAAGCTAGCATACTTCTAACTAAAACCTCTAGCAGAGAAGTAGGGGTACTATTCCAAGCAGCTTTCACCAAATTCTTCAAAATTTCCGCCCTTATTGACGGTGGATACACCAGATCTACTTGCCTTTCAGTATATTACTTGTACGTTTTAGATGGAGTGAACTTACTTTCGTCGAGGTACGCTTATTGTATTCCGTTGAAGCAATAAAATCTTTGAGACTATGCCTCGAGCAGGCATATCCCGTTTCATCGAGGATTTCCTCCTGTGACTTCGCCCCGGTTCTTTTGTCTCATGTGACACACTATCGTAGTCTTTATATTTTTTCATCGTTCTTCGCTCCTTGTCTCTCGATAGTGAGGGTCTGCGAAGTGTTGCGATCGTGTTCCCTTCTAGCGAAGGCACATAACATGCATTCGCCCCCCACGTCATACACGTAGCCTCGTACCTTAAGTACTTAATATGTACTAGTACTCTAGTAGGATCTGCTTTCGCCTTCCACTTACATCCTCTGGTTAGTACATATGCATGTAACGTTGATGTCCATACATACAAGTGTGTAGCACGCTAATGTGTCGTATTTCCTTTCGCTGCATGCAAGGTGAAAAGAATGGAGATAGCCTCGTACCATGTGCAGGTTCCGTGCATGCTCCGTACATGCGATTTTCGGTTCGTTCCTTGGATTGTTGGTCTCCAATTGTCGTGGTCAGACCAGGGTATTTCTAACAATGGCTGCCTTATTTGTTCGACTTTCCCCCCCTTCTCTCCACATACATGTATAAGTACTAGGTATGGGAAAAAAGTGATCGCAATCTGATAAAATTTGATAAAAAAAGTATGGTAGAGCGCCCATTGATGCAGGGCTGCTCTGCTCCTATTAGCGCTTTTCCCGCTCGTTATTATGAGGAA